>CP119671.1:475000-682500 GCA_030078075.1 Crithidia sp. LVH-60A
GCTTGTGCGCGCGTGTGCGTGTGCGCTGCACCTCGTGTGCGTGTGCGCGCTGCGCGTGCCCCCTGTGCGGCCACTGTGGGGGGCCACAGAGCAAGGGGTGCATGCGCGGTGTGATGCTCGGCGCGTCCCTCGGGGTGCGTCTGACGCTCCGCTGCGCCGCGGTTCCCGTTACGCATATCCTGTGTGCGCTCCAGCCCCGTCGGGGCCATGACGAGTCCGCAACCAACCATGCGTTACACATCCCGCGACGCGGATAGCCCTTACTGTAGTGCGCGTGCCGCAAACCACCTAGGCACCGTGCATGAAACTGGAGGGCGAGAGACGACGACAGTGAGTGAGTGAGTGAGTGAGTGAGTGTGCGACGAGTACGGCGTGGTGCGCACCGCGCGTGCGGGGGATGACCAACCATTCGACAACAAAGCACAGTTTGACCTGATGCATGGCTGAACGACAACGTCCGATACATGAGCAATCTCCACTGACGTACGCGCGCGTGCTGCCGGTGCTGCTGCTGCTGCAGTACGATTAAACACGGACGCGCCTTGGCGTATTCACTCGGTGCCAGCGCTGTCCGCCAGTGTCGTACGAGAGAAGGCTAGGCGATGCGGCGATGCGGCGAGGGAGAGCGAGGCGGCGGAGCTGCGCGGCGGCAGTGCGGTCAGGTAAAGTGACGATGGTGTGTCCCATCCGCGCCACTGGTTCAAACTGCACGAGAGAGAGCGAGAGAGCGAGTGGGATGGGTGAGCGGGTGCTGCGTGGCGCTACGGGGAGGCAGCACCGCCGCCGTCCACCCACACGCTGTGACGCGCACACACCGGCGCGGGCAGGCACGCAGGATGCACAACAATGATTCAGGCATGTTCACACATGCAACAGGAGCCCTGACTGAGATACTATCATGCACCACTCTGAGGTGCTGCTGCTGCTGCCGGGTGTGCGCGCGCGTGGCGTGCGAGAGCGACAGCGAGGAGTGAGAGAGAGAGAGAGTGTGTGTGTGTGGCCGGAGATGGCGGAGACGCTGTGCATGATGATTGACTGTAACATCACAGACTTTGAGTTCCCATGATACCATTTATTGTCGCCCCAGTCTGACGACAGCGTGTGTCTGTGTGCCTGTGTGCCTGTGTGTATGTTTGTATGTGTGCGTGTGTCTGCCTGCCTGCCCACTCGCACTTGGTATGTGCGTGTGCGTGTGCACGCGTTGGCCGCTGCTGGCGGACCGCCCACGGTGCGTGGAAATGATCGAAACCCAGGCTGATGTAAAGCCGTCGCAGATGGACTTTGAGTGGCGCATGCCGTGAAACCAAACCCGCCTCGTCTGATCACCACCGCGTGCGCTGCCGCTGCCGCTGCCGCTGCCGCTGCCGCTGCCGCTGCCGCTGCGAGTGCGTGCACGGCTGTTGCTTGTTGCTTGCGGTGCCCGCGCGTCCACGCTGATGCGCGCGCGCGTGGTGCTGCACACCGGCCCACTGGCCCCGTCACCTCGGAGGCGCTCGTGCCGCTTGTCGGCGCACGGTGGGCGTACGGCTTCGAGATACCGCTGCGCTTGTGCGCGCGTGTGCGTGTGCGCTGCACCTCGTGTGCGTGTGCGCGCTGCGCGTGCCCCTGTGCGGCCACTGTGGGGGGCCACAGAGCAAGGGGTGCGTGCGCGGTGTGATGCTCGGCGCGTCCCTCGGGGTGCGTCTGACGCTCCGCTGCGCCGCGGTTCCCGTTACGCATATCCTGTGTGCGCTCCAGCCCCGTCGGGGCCATGACGAGTCCGCAACCAACCATGCGTTACACATCCCGCGACGCGGATAGCCCTTACTGTAGTGCGCGTGCCGCAAACCACCTAGGCACCGTGCATGAAACTGGAGGGCGAGAGACGACGACAGTGAGTGAGTGAGTGAGTGAGTGTGCGACGAGTACGGCGTGGTGCGCACCGCGCGTGCGGGGGATGACCAACCATTCGACAACAAAGCACAGTTTGACCTGATGCATGGCTGAACGACAACGTCCGATACATGAGCAATCTCCACTGACGTACGCGCGCGTGCTGCCGGTGCTGCTGCTGCTGCAGTACGATTAAACACGGACGCGCCTTGGCGTATTCACTCGGTGCCAGCGCTGTCCGCCAGTGTCGTACGAGAGAAGGCTAGGCGATGCGGCGATGCGGCGAGGGAGAGCGAGGCGGCGGAGCTGCGCGGCGGCAGTGCGGTCAGGTAAAGTGACGATGGTGTGTCCCATCCGCGCCACTGGTTCAAACTGCACGAGAGAGAGCGAGAGAGCGAGTGGGATGGGTGAGCGGGTGCTGCGTGGCGCTACGGGGAGGCAGCACCGCCGCCGTCCACGCGCACGCTGTGACGCGCACACACCGGCGCGGGCAGGCACGCAGGATGCACAACAATGATTCAGGCATGTTCACACATGCAACAGGAGCCCTGACTGAGATACTATCATGCACCACTCTGAGGTGCTGCTGCTGCTGCCGGGTGTGCGCGCGCGTGGCGTGCGAGAGCGACAGCGAGGAGTGAGAGAGAGAGAGAGTGTGTGTGTGGCCGGAGATGGCGGAGGCGCTGTGCATGATGATTGACTGTAACATCACAGACTTTGAGTTCCCATGATACCATTTATTGTCGCCCCAGTCTGACGACAGCGTGTGTCTGTGTGCCTGTGTGCCTGTGTGTATGTTTGTATGTGTGCGTGTGTCTGCCTGCCTGCCCACTCGCACTTGGTATGTGCGTGTGCGTGTGCACGCGTTGGCCGCTGCTGGCGGACCGCCCACGGTGCGTGGAAATGATCGAAACCCAGGCTGATGTAAAGCCGTCGCAGATGGACTTTGAGTGGCGCATGCCGTGAAACCAAACCCGCCTCGTCTGATCACCACCGCGTGCGCTGCCGCTGCCGCTGCCGCTGCGAGTGCGTGCACGGCTGTTGCTTGTTGCTTGCGGTGCCCGCGCGTCCACGCTGATGCGCGCGCGCGTGGTGCTGCACACCGGCCCACTGGCCCCGTCACCTCGGAGGCGCTCGTGCCGCTTGTCGGCGCACGGTGGGCGTACGGCTTCGAGATACCGCTGCGCTTGTGCGCGCGTGTGCGTGTGCGCTGCACCTCGTGTGCGTGTGCGCGCTGCGCGTGCCCCTGTGCGGCCACTGTGGGGGCCACAGAGCAAGGGGTGCGTGCGCGGTGTGATGCTCGGCGCGTCCCTCGGGGTGCGTCTGACGCTCCGCTGCGCCGCGGTTCCCGTTACGCATATCCTGTGTGCGCTCCAGCCCCGTCGGGGCCATGACGAGTCCGCAACCAACCATGCGTTACACATCCCGCGACGCGGATAGCCCTTACTGTAGTGCGCGTGCCGCAAACCACCTAGGCACCGTGCATGAAACTGGAGGGCGAGAGACGACGACAGTGAGTGAGTGAGTGAGTGAGTGTGCGACGAGTACGGCGTGGTGCGCACCGCGCGTGCGGGGGATGACCAACCATTCGACAACAAAGCACAGTTTGACCTGATGCATGGCTGAACGACAACGTCCGATACATGAGCAATCTCCACTGACGTACGCGCGCGTGCTGCCGGTGCTGCTGCTGCTGCAGTACGATTAAACACGGACGCGCCTTGGCGTATTCACTCGGTGCCAGCGCTGTCCGCCAGTGTCGTACGAGAGAAGGCTAGGCGATGCGGCGATGCGGCGAGGGAGAGCGAGGCGGCGGAGCTGCGCGGCGGCAGTGCGGTCAGGTAAAGTGACGATGGTGTGTCCCATCCGCGCCACTGGTTCAAACTGCACGAGAGAGAGCGAGAGAGCGAGTGGGATGGGTGAGCGGGTGCTGCGTGGCGCTACGGGGAGGCAGCACCGCCGCCGTCCACGCGCACGCTGTGACGCGCACACACCGGCGCGGGCAGGCACGCAGGATGCACAACAATGATTCAGGCATGTTCACACATGCAACAGGAGCCCTGACTGAGATACTATCATGCACCACTCTGAGGTGCTGCTGCTGCTGCCGGGTGTGCGCGCGCGTGGCGTGCGAGAGCGACAGCGAGGAGTGAGAGAGAGAGAGTGTGTGTGTGTGGCCGGAGATGGCGGAGGCGCTGTGCATGATGATTGACTGTAACATCACAGACTTTGAGTTCCCATGATATCATTTATTGTCGCCCCAGTCTGACGACAGCGTGTGCCTGTGTGCCTGTGTGCCTGTGTGTATGTGTGTATGTGTGTATGTGTGTATGTGTGTACGTGTCTGCCTGCCCGCCCGCACTTGGTATGTGCGTGTGCGTGTGCAGGCATTAGCCGCTGCTGGCGGACCGCCCACGGTGCGTGGAAATGATCGAAACCCAGGCTGATGTAAAGCCGTCGCAGATGGACTTTGAGTGGCGCATGCCGTGAAACCAAACCCGCCTCGTCTGATCACCACCGCGTGCGCTGCCGCTGCCGCTGCCGCTGCGAGTGCGTGCACGGCTGTTGCTTGTTGCTTGTTGCTTGCGGTGCCCGCGCGTCCACGCTGATGCGCGCGCGCGTGGTGCTGCACACCGGCCCACTGGCCCCGTCACCTCGGAGGCGCTCGTGCCGCTTGTCGGCGCACGGTGGGCGTACGGCTTCGAGATACCGCTGCGCTTGTGCGCGCGTGTGCGTGTGCGCTGCACCTCGTGTGCGTGTGCGCGCTGCGCGTGCCCCTGTGCGGCCACTGTGGGGGGCCACAGAGCAAGGGGTGCGTGCGCGGTGTGATGCTCGGCGCGTCCCTCGGGGGGCGTTTTACGCCCCCCCCCCCCCGGGGCCCCTCTACGCATATCCTGTGTGCGCTCCAGCCCCGTCGGGGCCATGACGAGTCCGCAACCAACCATGCGTTACACATCCCGCGACGCGGATAGCCCTTACTGTAGTGCGCGTGCCGCAAACCACCTAGGCACCGTGCATGAAACTGGAGGGCGAGAGACGACGACAGTGAGTGAGTGAGTGAGTGAGTGTGCGACGAGTACGGCGTGGTGCGCACCGCGCGTGCGGGGGATGACCAACCATTCGACAACAAAGCACAGTTTGACCTGATGCATGGCTGAACGACAACGTCCGATACATGAGCAATCTCCACTGACGTACGCGCGCGTGCTGCCGGTGCTGCTGCTGCTGCAGTACGATTAAAAAAGGACCCCCCTTGGCGTATTCACTCGGTGCCAGCGCTGTCCGCCAGTGTCGTACGAGAGAAGGCTAGGGGATGGGGGCGAGGGGGGGGGGGGGGGGGGGGGGGGCGGCGCCGCGCCGCGGCGGGCCGGTAAAAAAAAAGTGATCGATGGTGTGTCCCATCCGCGCCACTGGTTCAAACTGCACGAGAGAGAGGGGGAGGGGGGGGGGGGGGGGGGGGGGGGTGCTGCGTGGCGCTACGGGGAGGCAGCACCGCCGCCGTCCACGCGCACGCTGTGACGCGCACACACCGGCGCGGGCAGGCACGCAGGATGCACAACAATGATTCAGGCATGTTCACACATGCAACAGGAGCCCTGACTGAGATACTATCATGCACCACTCTGAGGTGCTGCTGCTGCGGGGGTGCCGGGTGTGCGCGCGGGGGGGGGGGGGGGGAAAGAGGGGGGGGAGGGGAAGAGAGTGTGTGTGTGTGGCCGGAGATGGCGGAGGCGCTGTGCATGATGATTGACTGTAACATCACAGACTTTGAGTTCCCATGATATCATTTATTGTCGCCCCAGTCTGACGACAGCGTGTGCCTGTGTGCCTGTGTGCCTGTGTGTATGTGTGTATGTGTGTATGTGTGTATGTGTGTACGTGTCTGCCTGCCCGCCCGCACTTGGTATGTGCGTGTGCGTGTGCAGGCATTAGCCGCTGCTGGCGGACCGCCCACGGTGCGTGGAAATGATCGAAACCCAGGCTGATGTAAAGCCGTCGCAGATGGACTTTGAGTGGCGCATGCCGTGAAACCAAACCCGCCTCGTCTGATCACCACCGCTGCCGCTGCCGCTGCCGCTGCCGCTGCGAGTGCGTGCACGGCTGTTGCTTGTTGCTTGCGGTGCCCGCGCGTCCACGCTGATGCGCGCGCGCGTGGTGCTGCACACCGGCCCACTGGCCCCGTCACCTCGGAGGCGCTCGTGCCGCTTGTCGGCGCACGGTGGGCGTACGGCTTCGAGATACCGCTGCGCTTGTGCGCGCGTGTGCGTGTGCGCTGCACCTCGTGTGCGTGTGCGCGCTGCGCGTGCCCCTGTGCGGCCACTGTGGGGGGCCACAGAGCAAGGGGTGCGTGCGCGGTGTGATGCTCGGCGCGTCCCTCGGGGTGCGTCTGACGCTCCGCTGCGCCGCGGTTCCCGTTACGCATATCCTGTGTGCGCTCCAGCCCCGTCGGGGCCATGACGAGTCCGCAACCAACCATGCGTTACACATCCCGCGACGCGGATAGCCCTTACTGTAGTGCGCGTGCCGCAAACCACCTAGGCACCGTGCATGAAACTGGAGGGCGAGAGACGACGACAGTGAGTGAGTGAGTGAGTGAGTGTGCGACGAGTACGGCGTGGTGCGCACCGCGCGTGCGGGGGATGACCAACCATTCGACAACAAAGCACAGTTTGACCTGATGCATGGCTGAACGACAACGTCCGATACATGAGCAATCTCCACTGACGTACGCGCGCGTGCTGCCGGTGCCGCTGCTGCTGCTGCTGCTGCAGTACGATTAAACACGGACGCGCCTTGGCGTATTCACTCGGTGCCAGCGCTGTCCGCCAGTGTCGTACGAGAGAAGGCTAGGCGATGCGGCGATGCGGCGAGGGAGAGCGAGGCGGCGGAGCTGCGCGGCGGCAGTGCGGTCAGGTAAAGTGACGATGGTGTGTCCCATCCGCGCCACTGGTTCAAACTGCACGAGAGAGAGCGAGAGAGCGAGTGGGATGGGTGAGCGGGTGCTGCGTGGCACGTTACGAGGAGGCAGCACCGCCGCCGTCCACGCGCACGCTGTGACGCGCACACACCGGCGCGGGTAGGCACGCAGGATGCACAACAATGATTCAGGCATGTTCACACATGCAACAGGAGCCCTGACTGAGATACTATCATGCACCACTCTGAGGTGCTGCTGCTGCTGCCGGGTGTGCGCGCGCGTGGCGTGCGAGAGCGACAGCGAGGAGTGAGAGAGAGAGAGTGTGTGTGTGTGGCCGGAGATGGCGGAGACGCTGTGTATGATGATTGACTGTAACATCACAGACTTTGAGTTCCCATGATACCATTTATTGTCGCCCCAGTCTGACGGCAGCGTGTGTCTGTGTGTCTGTGTGTCTGTGTGCCTGTGTGTATGTGTCTGCGTGCCCGCCCGCACTTGGTATGTGCGTGTGCGTGTGCAGGCATTAGCCGCTGCTGGCGGACCGCCCACGGTGCGTGGAAATGATCGAAACCCAGGCTGATGTAAAGCCGTCGCAGATGGACTTTGAGTGGAGTGTGCCGTTTATGGAAGCGTTGCTGTGAAATTGTGGGGTTGTTGCGGGATGGGAATGTGGGGAGCTTTGTTGATTGTGTTTTTCCTGGCTGGGGTTTAATAAGGATAGCTCTGTCGAGTATTCGTCTGTAAGTGAACTGGCCTTGTGAACGTGTCGTGCGTGAACGCATTGTAGAGCAGGTTAACGTTTGGGTTCTTGCCGTGCGGAAGCGCAGCTGCCCTCACTTACTTGTTTTTTTCTGAGAAAGCTGAACATCTGGTTATCCGTTTCACGGTTGCATTTAATTTTGTGACGGTTGTAAGGGCCAAAAAAAATATTTCAGAAACAAGATCATTCTTTAAGCGGGAAGGGGTTTGTTTTATCTGTTAGGTATTCTTCCTGGTACGTTTCTAGGATGGCTCTGGGCCGCTTTCCAGCTCTCCTCCTACTGGCCTAGTGAAAGAAAATGAAAGGCACAAAAAAGTCATCCGTGACAGGATTCGAACCTGCAACCCTCTGATCCGTAGTCAGATGCTCTTCCATTGAGCCACACGGACTTCTGCGTTTAACCAGCCACGCTTGTCTGTAGTGAGAACAGTAAAGCTGCTTGCGTAGTTTCCGAGATGCACAGGCTCGCAGCGCGTTGCGTGGGGTAAGCCGGAGCAGCGCTCTGTAACCTTCGGGGGCTTCCTAGGCGTAGCGAGGAGGACGTGGACCAGCGAGGGTGTTCTGCTGCGTTGACGTGGTGCTCTGCTTGGCTGTGTGTCGGTGCGGCGTGTCCCCCTGCAGAGGGGTGCTGCGCGTCCGCCGTTGAAGTAGGGGAACTGGGTCAGGCCGGCAACGGAACAGCCCACCCCGCGCACGTCTGCCGTTGCAGAATCACACCGCGGAGCATGTCAGCACTTGAGCCCCACGCGTCGTCGCAAAGCCTTTTTTTTTTGCCATCTTAATGGCGAAAGAGGAGTTCAAGAGGTGGAATTGAAGTGGAGTGGATAATAAAAAATGTTCACAGATGCCGCGCTCGTCAGCAACGCCATTCTTTTCGTTCGCGCTCCGAGAAAGAGAGCCACTATCGGAAGCTGGCGCAGTGCAGGATAAGGTACATTTTATTTTCTTTTCCAAAAAAGAAAGATATGCTCCGTTGTTCTTCACGCTGCCAGGTGTAATGGAACTCTTTCTCTCAAAAAGGGAGTATCACAGAGGGAAAAAATTGGTGGAAACACGCTCACTCACCGCGTGCTGCAGTTCTTACCGTATATTAATTTATGTATATAACGAGTCGGAGGAGGAAAGAAAGGGAGTGGAAAAGTTGTGGGAACACAGAAAAAAAAAATTTGTCGCGATATGTAAAACGAAGCCTGTTGTCGATACCTGCGTTTAGGATGAGTTGCCAGCTCACACACGCGTGAACAGAAAAAAAATGAAAAAGAAGTTTCAAAGACGCTAGCCTTGGCACGTCGTGCGCAAACAATTAAAAAGAACAATAAATAAAACAAATGCTGGTGCGCGCCTTACAGCGGCACCTCGCTGTGGCGAGTCAGGAACGACTTCACGGCGCCGTCGATCGAGCCGGCAAACTCCTCCACCTCAACGGTGTCACCGACGATGCGGGTGTGGGGCTGCACGTACTGCTTGCGCGGCTTGCGGCGCGCCATCACAATCTCGCGGTAGCGCACGTACGTCTCGTTCACCGTCGTCATGTCGGCGTAGTAGGCCATGCCGCGCGCCGCGTTCGCCGTTGACTTGTTCACGTGGAGGTTGATCAGGAGGTCGCCGATGGCCTTGCGGCCGTCCGTCGCAATGCGGTCGCGGTCGAGGGTGATGAGGAGGCCGTCCTTCTCGTCCTCGGTGATGTGCACGATCGGGTTCGGCGCGCGAGCCAGGGCCTCGAGAATGCAGAAGCGGGCCCGCATGTGAGCCTGGCGCCACTGCTGCGTCTCGGGGGTGTAGAACTCGAGCCCGCACAGACCGGCGCGCACCATGTTGAGCCAGCAGATGTAGATCGCGTCCTGCTGGTCGGCCTCCGTCGTGAGGTGGAAGATCTCCAGCAGCTCCGGCACGAGGCAGAGGTAGAGCGAGACCGCCTCGGCGCGGCACTCCTCGTAGGAGCTGCCCATCCCACCGAAGACGCTCGAGTACGTGTCGCCCGGCTTGTACCACGTCGTGACCGGGTTGCCGCTGATCGGGTCGATGGCGTTCTTGTCAAAGTTCAGGCTGCCGTCGTCGCCCTCGCTCAGCAGCTTGCCCGTGCCGTGGCCGAGCAGCTCGTGGATGCCGACGTTCACCGACGTCGCGACGAGCACGCTCTTCTTGTACACCTCCCAGTCAGCGTCCGTGATGTGGTTGATCTTGTCCTTGAAGGTGACGGCGCTCACCACGTTGGACAGGTAGACGTTCTTGAAGCCGACGTCTTGGCGAATGTCGTCGTAGTTGGGGATGTTGATGCCGGCCGGGATGCCGCTGCTGGCGAAGCCGAGCACGTCGAGGCTGGTGAAGTCGGGGCTGGAGAAGACGTCCTTCTCGAAGGCAGCCCCCCACGGCAGCTGCACGATGAACTTCTCGGCCTGCGCCACCAGCGCGCCGTACATCTTCGACTGCTCCTTGTTCACCACGGCGACGAAGCCCTCCCACTCGGCACGCACGCCGGACGGGTCGCGGTAGGACTCGATGAAGCCGATGTTCGTCTCCACCGTTGGCCCCACATCCTTCACCCACTCCTTCTGGCTCGCCTTGTGGGCGTCAACGTCGCCGCGCTGGAAGTGTTCAATGTAGTGGTCCAGCATGCGCACCTCCGTCTCGTTCTCGGCGTACGGGCGGGCCTTCTGCAGCTCAGCCACCACGCGGCCCATCTCTTCCTTATAGTCACCGTAGTAGAGGGCGATGGAGCGGCCGTTGAAGTCGACAGCCGGCACGTGCTTCTCCTCCGCCGCGGCGAAGCGGATGACGAGGGTGCCGTCCGCCTCCTTGAAGACGCGCGTGTTGACGCCGTCGATCTTCTTGGACGCCAGAAACTCATTCGCCGCCACGGCGTCTTCGCGGGTGACGTCGGGGCTGTAGTAGCGCGTGATGCCCTTGGGTGGGAAGTCGAGGGTTAGGTTGCCGTCGTGCAGGTCGTACGCGGCGTCCAGCAGGGCGGGGTCGAGGGCGGCGGCGTCGCCAGCGCTCGCCACGATCTGCGCAAAGGTCTCTTTCGGGATGGACGGGATGAACTTGCTGTCACCGAAGGAGATGTAGTTGCCCATGTTCGAGTACAGCATCGCAAAGTACTCGAGGAACTGCTCCACCTCGTCGGCTGCAACGCCGCCCGCCGTGGCCTTCACGCGGAGCGCCTCCAGCGGCTGCGTGCTGAGGAACTTGTAGAAGAAGCGGAGGAGGGGCAGCGACTCGGGGCTGAGCTGCTCGGCGACGACCGGCGTGCCGCACCAGCCCGCCATCATCATGTGGTGGGCGTAGTGCCGCTGCTTCGGCGTGAGGTCCTTGAAGGCGTCGGCGATCGCGAGCGTGCAGTACGGCACCGCGCGGGGGGTGATGTAGAGCGCCTTCTGCGACATGGCTGAATAGAGAGAGAGAGTAATAGAGAGAGAAAAAGAGAAAAGAGGGGTGTGACTTCGATACTGAAAAAGGGAAAAAAACGGAGAAGGTAATAAAGTGAAGCGAAAGCACTGCGCAAGCACAACAGAGTACACGCACAAGTAGGAGAGAGGAACAGACTGTACCGTGAAGACGCCGTGGGTAAGTGAAGGAGGAAGATTCGGAGGTGTCATCGCGTGTGAGAGTGAAAAGATGAGGAAGATCTGTTACAGTCGCTTGTTAAGCCTTGCCATCTTTCCCTCTCTCTGTGCACCTTGAAGAGTACGAAGCACATGAAAAGGACCAAAGACGGAATGGGAAGAGATACTTCACAGTGGCAGCGTTGATCCCTCGGCATTCCAAAGTTGCTGAGGAAGTCTTCACCTGATGGCTCGTTCTGCTTTTTTCTCCGTTTGAGAGCGGTACTCAGCACTTGGAAGAAATAGCAAGCTTGACTGTACACCCGAGACCCGAATCAACTCCGGGCACAAACACAGACCTTCGAAAACAGGAAACATCATAAAAAAAAAGAGAAAAAGGCCAAGTTTGCTTGGACCAGGAAAACATCACAAGCATGACAGCTGCGAGGCGCTAGCAGGGCCAACAGAGAACTACCGCTATCCAGCCCCTTTCTCCTAGACGTGTCTGCCCTCTCCTGTCCAGTAGTGGCCGAGCTCCAGCACGGCGGACCACAGCACATTCGCAAGGTCAACCGAGGTGCCGTCGTGGATGTCGCGGCCGTCGTCGCGCTCGGTGTGCCACGACTGCGGGAACGGGAACGAGATGAGGTGCAGCACGCGCTGCGTGTCCAGCCAGTGGAGGTGGTCGTCCTGCACCACAGCGTCGAGAATGTTACGGCGCTGTTTCGCGGCGCTCAGAGCATCGAAGAAGATGTTCCGGTTAAACGACTCCATGCACTCGTCCATGCGAAAATCGGGCTTCTCCGCCAGACCCGGCGTTATCGCGTCGTACTGCCGACCCGCCTCCAAGGCACCCAACTCGTTGTACCCCCCGCGCGATTCTTGCAGGGAGAGCCGGTGCAGCGTCAGCATTTCGTGCGGCGCGCCGTACAGCAGCCACGGCCGCGGCAGGGCGTTGAGTGAGGGGCGTGATGTGACGTTGCTGAGCACCTTCGCGACATACCAGCGATCCACGGCGGCGATGGCCACATCCACAGACGAGCCCAGCTGACGCACGTAGGCGTCCTCGACCGACGCACCGCGAGAGGGCGTGGTCGTGGTGGTGTTCTCTCTCGCTGTCCCCAAAACGCGCCACAGCAGCTCCGCGGTGATGGCGGTGGCGTACCGCAGTGCCCGCTTGCGCTGCTCCGTCTCCTTCTGCGCCAGCGCAGCATAGTAGATGCCGGACTGCGTGGGAAAGTAATTGTGGAAAGACGTTCCGGCGGTGCCCATGAGGTCGTAAAGGGCGAAGAGGTCGACGCTGTCGAAGAGGGACTGCGGGCCGCCCGAGTAGCGCGTCTGCGTCATCGTTTTTACCGCACGCCAGCGCCGCGCCAGGTGACGGGAGCCGTAGGTGTGGTCGTTGCCGGCCCACTTCTCAAAGGCCTCCTCGCCGTCGAAGAGGACGAGGGAGAGCGTGGGGAGGTGCTGCACCCAGTCCAGCCACATCCGCACATCCACCTCGACCGATGTCGCAGCCTCGCCTGGCGCTGCCGAGCCGGCGGTGTAGGGGCGTGCGAAGTAGTACTGGTAGAGCAGCGCGTGGTGCGCGGGAGAGAGCAGATGAGCGAGGCGCCGGCGAACTTCCGCCTCGGTGGTGGCATTGCGGAAGGTGTGCGTGAGACCAGGCACGACGACGCCCTCCGGCACCACCGCCGCAGCGTCACCTTCCACCAAATCTGCTCTAAAAGACTCCGTCAGCGCTTCAGCAACGTCCGTCAGCACCGCGATGTTGCGCATCGTGCGGAGCAGAAAGACCATCGGCATGGCCGAGTCACACGCGCCGAGGAAGCGCACGTCCGACCGCAGCATCGAGTCCCAGTGAGCCGCGTACACGGCGTGCTGCACGGGCTGCTGTGCGACGGGCTCAGCCGCAGCGGCGGACAGGGAGGGCTTCAGAGGAACGGCGTGGCCCTCGACGGAGATGGGTGCTCTCGTGCCAGGCACACCGCGCCGCAGCTCGGGAAGGTAGATTCCTCCCGACATTGGCCGGCCTCTTCCGATGAAGAACTCCTGCGTGTACACCTCCTCCTTGCCATCAAGGGGGTGGCGCTCGTCCTCGAACAGCCACGAGGGTGCGCCATGCGCGCCGTCCGTTGGCGTGTAACGGCGGCGGCGGCCAACGAACACGTCCTGCGACTGTGCGGCAGCGACGCGCTTGCGGCGAAACTGCGCGCCACCGGGGAACTGGAAGACAAGGTTGCGCAGCGTCACTGCGGCGTCGCGCACCGGCGGCGTCAGCTGCACCGCGTCGGGGACGGTGACGGTGAAGTTGTCCCACATCAGCGACCACCGCCAGCCGGCCACACGCGCACCGGCGGCATCTCCATCATCACCCCTCTCCGCGTCGACGCCGAGCTGTGGTGAGGAGGGCCACGCCGGCGCCGTCTTCTCCAGCAGCTTCCTGCCGACCTCGCTGAGGTGGACGGCAGCGCTGGCGTGGTAGCGGCGGTGCTCCGCGTCGAAGTAGCGTTGTCCGAGTCCTTCGCGCAGCAGGTGGTGCAGCAGCGATTCGCGGTGTGCGCCGCCGACGCGGGTGCCGAAGCCGAGGATGTCGTTCAGCGCGGTGCGGTAGTAGCGCTGCTGCTGCTGCGGTGGGTGCATAAAGGCTAGTAGATTGAAAAAGTCCTCTGCCTCTTCTTTTTCTTCCACGTTGCCCTTCTCGCCCCGCCGCGTCTCCTCCGAGTGCTGAAGAAGCACCTCCTCGGCAACGTCTGTCGCGCTGGAGTTGTGTGCCGACCATGCCCGCAACGCGGCCGGCGTCAGCAGCGGCAGCGCACGCTCCTCCAGATCGAAGTAAGAGGGCTGAAAGCCATTTTGCTGGCTTCGTGGCCGCGGCCCATGCAGGCGCGGAGCATAGGGCTTCAGCGCCTCCTGCACGGCGCGCAGCTCCTCAGGCGTGGATCCGGCAAGAGGAAAGGCAATGCCCGTTGCCTCCGCTGTCTCTACGCTCGAGAGGTGGAGATACTTGGCGAGAAGAGCGTTCTCAGCAATCAGGAGGTGGGAGAGGAGGAGGGTCAGCAGCGCGAGGAGCAGCATCATCAAAATCAGCAGGGCACGAACACAGAGGCGCCGCACACGCGGGCCCTCGATGTTGAAGAGGCGCCTCAGGAGCGGGAGACACGGAAGGCACCGACGCAACGCCTGCCGGGCCAGCGTGGCGCGGTCTCGGCGACCGTGTCGAGCCGGCCGCCGCTGCACACCGTGCGATGGAAACATCAAATTTAAGTGTTTTCTGATCTAATATTTGCTACGCGGTGGCGCTGACCTACATGTGCGTGGCGTGGTAATGCTAAAAAAACCAAAACAAGAGAAAAGAGAATAGAAAAAAAAAGAGAATTGTTTGCCGGCGCTTCAAAGCACTACGGAGTGCCGCCGTCTGTTTTGTGTTCACAATTGCTTTGAATTCCTTGC
Source organism: Crithidia sp. LVH-60A (assembly GCA_030078075.1). Classification (NCBI taxonomy): domain Eukaryota; phylum Euglenozoa; class Kinetoplastea; order Trypanosomatida; family Trypanosomatidae; genus Crithidia; species Crithidia sp. LVH-60A. Next base: position 489,546 of record CP119671.1, read on the forward strand.
AGATGGGGGACGAGATAGGAGAAAGATAGAAGGCGCGCAACGTGAGTGATGGCTGCTATGCGATGAAGGAGTGCGAGCATGAAGATTATGTTGGCAGGACAGTGCGGGGGAACAGATCGTTGGGGTTTACGGCACCCGTAGAGTTCCTATGAGCAGCACGAGGTGAGTAGATTCGAGTCCGCTGGATTTACCTTTCTCCTCACACACAGACACATACAGATGCCTACGCAACGCAAGTGCTGCTCAGCCCTAGAAATACACTCAACGTTTGCTTGTCATTCTAATTCTTGCTTTGTTCTCTTGGTTTTGCAAAGCGGGAGATACAAGTTGCTGTACATCGAAGGTCACTCGCATAGCGAGGAAAGGAGAGAGAAAGAAAGAGAAATTAAACAAGTCCATAGAATAGTGTTTTTATCGGGGGCTAAAGTCCGCTTGGGTACGCGCACACTGAAAGGGCACGAGCAGGGCTTTTTGACACACATAAGTTCATCCCTTTCCCATCAGCCATCACGCCCGCTCAAAAACGCTATAGATGAACTCCGCAATCTCATCCACCTTTTCCAGCTGCAGTGCAGGAATCGGCCGCCACGAACCCACCTGCAGCACCTCCTCCTCCACCTCTCGCCGACTCGCCAGCGTGCTGTTGAACGGGTTCACAAAGGCAGACGTGGTGCGTGGCTCGTGGCGACGCACCGCCGACTCGATCATCAGCGACGACGCCGCAGGCCGCACCGGCCATTCATCTGCCACCGTCATGTTCGACGTCTCCTCCCCTGCTGCTGCTGCTGCAACGGCCGTGTCTTTGCGTCTCGTGCGCGGCGCACGTGCTGAACTGCTTGCCTGTGCATCGCCCTCCCCTTCCTCATCTGACGGCGGCTCAGGGGAGCTGAAGAGAGTGCGAGTGGTGCCGGTGGTGCCGGCGATGGTTGTGGGGCTTGAGATGGCGTAGGACCGGAAGGAGCTGTCGGAGAGGGCGGTATCAATGACCTGACGCTGCTGCTGCTGCTGCGGCTGTTGAAGCCGTCCCCGTTGCTGCAGCTGCTGCTGCTGATCGGGCGGAGGACGGTTCGGGCTGAGCCACAGCCCCTCTCCAGTGCCGTTATTGTTGTTTATGTTGGCGTTCTCTGTGCGTCGGCGCACCGTGTCGCGCCGCTGCTGCTGCACCGTCGGCGGCACCGACGAGTTGTCGGTTGTGCGGGACTGACTGGGGTGGAGGTCGAAGGATACGGCGCTGCTCGGCTGCATGGGAGAGACGGCCTCCATGTGAGCCAGCGCACGCTCCAGCTGCGACGGTGACCCCGACAGCTCCGGCACACGGCTCGACAGCGTGGCAGAGTATTCCGTGGGGTCTAGTGATGCGCCGGCAACGCTGCTGCAGCTGCGATTGCGCGCTTGCAACGTCGAGCTCGTCTCGGAAGAGCCGCCACTGCTTCGTTCTCCGTCTTCGTTTCCTTCCTGACGGCTCTGACCAGCAATCTGGGTGTCGGGCACGCTGCTCGCCGTCCCGCTTTCCCATGTCACAACAGGGGTAGACGGCGGCTTCGGTTGCGCCTGCACGGCGAACTGCTGGCGCTTCATCACCGCGGCGTTGCGTCGCCAGTACTCGGCAACGGCTTGGAGAAGTGCGTCATGGCGGGCGATGCGTCGAGACAAGTCATCGATCTCAACGAGCGTCTGCGCGTGCTCGGCTTCGCGGGCAGCCGTGGCGGCGCGCAGCTCCTCCAGCACCACTGCGGGGTCGTAGTGCCGGTCCTGCGCTGCCACCGTGGACTGCACCGTGTTGCGTGAAGGTTTCGCCACCTTCCGTCCTTGTCGTGTACCGTGTGAGGTGCCGGTGAGGAGAGTGTTGAGAAATGGCGCGGCAGCCGTGGCGGTTGCGGAGGCGGGGGCGGGCAGCTTCAGCAGAGCGCGTCGCGAGGGCGGCATGACGGTGGTCACCGACGCAGTGCCAGCGGCAGTAGCAGCGGTGCTCGTTGCGTCCTCGTCACGCGCCGCTTTGGTCTGCCGTTCCCCGCGCGGCGTGGAGGAGGGAGATGCGTGATTGAGGGTGGCGATGTCCCTCTCCAGCTGCACGTTCTCCAGCAGCACCTGCGCGACTGACTGCTGCAGGGCGTAGAGCGCCTCTGCCGCGCTGTCAGCTGCCTCGTAGGTGCTGTCCAGGTTGGCCTGCGCCTCCGCCCCTTCCTGCGCCACGCTGCGAACGAGCTGCTCGAGCTCTGCCGTCGTCAGCTTCTCGCCGTGGAGGCCGTGGTAGTGGGGTGGCAGGACGACGGTAGGGGCTAAGGCGCCGTGTGTGGAACGTTTTGCTCGACGAGGGAACTTGCGGGGGCCGCCGCCGGCACGCACGCTGCCGCTCGTGGCACGACTCCCAGCACCAGCACCAGCACCAGCACCAGCTGCACGAAGACCGCCACCACCAGCACCTCGCGTGACGGGTGGGAAGCGCTGCGACGCTGCGACGGTAGCAGCAGCAGCAGCACCAGCAGCCGCGATGGCAGGCGTTGTAGGATGATGTGGAGACGCCGCGGGTGCCTTTGCCGGCGCGGCTTCCGCCGGTGTTCGCTGTTGCTGTTGTTGTTGTTGTGGCGAGGGAGCGGGCAGAGCGGGAAGGCGTGGCGTGGTCTCCGCTGACTTGCCTGCCGGGTGTGCGCTCTTGTTAAGAAGAAGGCGACCGTGACTGATGTAGCGACCGAGTGGGCCGTCCTTCTTCTCCTCGCGTGCGAGGGCCTCCAGCAACTCCGAGGTGTTGGCTGCGGTGAAGAGTGACCGCGGTGGGGGAAAGCCGAAAGAAAAGTTGTCATTCTGAGCTGGCTGAGTCGGCTCAGGGCGGAGTAGCTGCCGGCTAACCGAAGATGGCGGTGCGCGCGTCGCTGTGGATGTCGCTGCTGTTGCTGCCGTCAGCGCGCTGATGGTGGGCAGCGGTGTTGCCTCTGCACCGTTGGCAGCTGCCGTGCGCTTCTCAATCAATTTGCGCCACGCTGCGGGGCTGCTGAGGGAGGTCGGGAGGTTGCCGCCGTGCGTGCCGTCCGCCGCGCTACCGCCGCCCGCAGCAGCAGCAGCACTGTCGGGGCCGCCAAAGGAAGAGCGGGAGGCGGTGTTGGCGTTGGTGGAGTGGGTGAGCAGCGGAGAGCCCTGCCGGGACGGAGTCTGCTGCTGCTGCTGCTGCTGCTGCCGCTGTTGTTGCTGAGGACGAGGGTGAAGGTTCGGTGGAGGGAAGAGCGCAACATCGGCGACGCCGAGCCGCGTTGCCGTCTCTCCTGATCGCCCAGACGGCTGCCATGTCTGCGCCGAGGAAGGCGAAGGCGTGGGCATCGCCTCCGCTGCGGTGTGACGAGACGCCTTCTTCGACTTGTTTGCGGGCGACCACGGCCGATCTACCGGTGGCAGTGGGGGCGGCGCCACCACCGGCGGCCGTATCGGTGCGGGTGTCAAGAAGTACTTCATGCAGAGCCGCGCCAAGGCTTCCGCCTCTACTTCATCTCCGCCTTTTTCTGCTGCCGCTGCTGCTGCTGTCGGGCTCGTCGACGACGGCGAGGTTGGCGCGGAGGTAGAGGTGGTGAGGTGCTGCGCCTGGCGAAACAACTCCAGGACGTTGGGCGGGATAGCGGGTTCCTCCTCCACCGCCGCAGACGCCGCTCTCGAGCGCAGCGCCGACGACTCCGTGTGTGAGCTGCGCTTTCGTTGTGGCTGCTGCTGCTGCTGCTGCGATGGTGGTGTCGACGCGCCGTGAATCGTGACGCGCGATGCCCGCTTCGAGGAGGGGGGAGGAGCCGCCGGTGCTGTTGCGGCTGCTTCAGAGGCGGCAGAGGCAGAGGTACGGTGCGAGGCCGGGGACGTAACAGTACCCGCAGCAGCAGCAGCAGCAGCACCACCACCAACCGACGGGGACTTCTTGTGTCCCTCAACTCGCCGGGAGAACTCGTGGGTGCGGAGCTCCATGAGGAGGTCACGCTCAGCCTGGCGGAGATCGCCGACGTCCAGCTCCAAGGCGGCGTCTTCCTTCGCATCGCCCCCGAGGCCCTGACGACGCAGACGCAGCGGTGTCTCGGGCAGCCAGCCCGCAGCACTACCGGCATTCGCCCCTGTGGTGTTGCGCTGCGGCAGCGTACGTGTTGTTGCCTCAACCAGACGCGAAAGCTGTGCGAGGTAGTCGCCAGTGAGCCTGTTGAAGCCCGCCGTCCATGCCTGCACACGAGCCTCGATGACGCGGGGAGATCCTCGTGAAGGTGCGGAAGGCTTTATGGTGGGCGAGGGACCAGCGGTGGGGTCTGCGTTTGCTCCTGCCCGATCTGACTGTGGCGCCGCCCTTGCGACGGGAGAGCGCATCGCCACAGCGAAGGAGCCAAGGCTGTAATTCGAAAACAGAAAGAAAGAGAGAAGTGATCAACTTGGCAACTGCGGGGACTGGAGAGAAAAGTGGGCTGTTGGAGGAGAGTTAACACAAGAGGAGTTGGGGAGAGCGAGGTACTCTGCCCGGTGCAAGTCACTTTTCCTTTCGTACTGTCTCGTCGATATGCGAGAGAAGAAGAAAAAAAAACAGATGTACAAGTGTGACGCGTCACGCTTCACCGACCAACCCTGAGCAGAAAGGGGAAAGAGAGACTGAAGTGGCGGGCAAAGAATACGGCGCAGCTGTGTGCCACACGTGCGGGTGTGATACACCGACCATCGTCAGTGCGAAGACAGAAAGAGAGAGAGAGAGAGAGGGAAGTGAGAAGAGGTAACAAAAGAAAACACCTTTGTCAACTCCTGAAGTGCGGGCTTGCATTGTTAATTTGGAGATTGGATAAAGAAGAGCGTGCCATTACGTGCCACCTCGCGCGCGCATACGAACACACATACACAAACAACGAAGCTTCTACTGCAGCGGCTAACGCAGAATTAAAAGAAAGTCAACAAGCGTCACTGAGACAAAACTGTCTTGCCGACTTTAACTACAAACACATGTATCTTAGCATGTGCGTGTGTGTGTGTGTGCGTGTGTGAAGGTGTCCTGTTCTTCGAGAGTCATTATCAGTGTAGCATCTGGGAGCCCAAGCACAGAAAGGAAGAAGTCAACAGCATCAACAACAAAACACTTCGCAAAGCAGCAGGTAGATGAAGCGAAAAAGCAAAAAAAAAAGACACGTGCGTGGTGTGCATGCAGATGGTGGCGGTCGTCACGCACGCCACAAAAGGGGCAAAGCGGCGCACACCGCCCGCCGCAGCAGAATCAGCACCACAATACTGAAACTCCATATAATAGCCCGGTCGATGCAGCGCAGGGGGACCGAGACGCGGTAGGTGTGGATGCGCAACACCACGTTCTCCGCCAGCTGCGGTGGTGGCGGTGGTGCAGCAGCAGCCGGGCCTTCTCCGTCTGCGGCTGTCGCAGCGCCTGTGGAATTGCCCCCATTGCGGCCATTCGTCAGTTCCCGCTCTAACAACTCCGCGAGGTCGGGGAAGACGTCCCGGAGTGGTGGGTTGGGCAGCGGAGACGGCGGTGGCGGTAGTCCTGCCGCAGCAGCCGCGGCAACGGCCCTCTCCCGCGCTTCTCGCCGAATGGCCGCCCGCAGCACCGGCTCGAAGCGCATATCCGGCAGCCCTGTGTTCGTGTCCGTCGAGCGCAGCTGCCGGGCCTCCTCCTCATTCAGCAGCGGTAGCGCGGTGAGGTAGCAGCGCCGCGGCACGCCGTTTTCGTCCTCGTCGTCGAAGTAGACGTCGTCCGTCAAGTACGGGGCGGCGGCGCTGCGCCACAGCTGCGCCTCCATCTCCGCTTCCATGTCGAAGTAGGCCTCTGCGGCGGTGTCTGGCCTGGCATCGTTCTCCTCCTCCTCCTCCTTGTTGCTGTTGCTGCTGCTGTTCTCTTCGTCGGCGTCACGGGGGTTCGTCTCGCTTTGCGGCCTTGCGGTGGCGGCGGCAGAGGGTAGCTCAAATGTGGGTCTGCCTGCTTGTGCAGGAGCCGGCGTTGTGCTATCCACACCGGAGTGCTCCTCCTTCACCTTCTCTTCCCCTTGCTGGTCCGGTGTCGCGTCGGGCTGTGCCGTTGGTGCTGGGGTCTTCTGTGCAGCCTGTTCCGCCACCAGAGTCGTCTCCGTCGGTGTCAGCGCAGTGCGCAACGCCTCCGTCTCCTTCTCCCTCTCCACTGCCTTGCTTTCTCCGTCTGGCGATGTTGTTGCTGCCGCTGCTGCTGCTGCTGCTGGAGGCAGACGTGGCACCATCGCCTCCTTCTCTGCCGACGTCTCCGGGTACATCTTCATCTCCGCCTCCCACACCTCCTGCGTGCGACGGCCACAGGTGGCACAGGCAAACGACCACGTCTCCTTTGCCCACGCCACCTTCGTCTCGGTGGCCACCATGTTCTTGGGAAAGGCGCCTACTCCAAACTCCTCTTCCTGCGCCATGAAGTGCCGCAGGGCGGTAAGGGTGAGGGCGACATCGTACGTCGGCTGCCACAGCTCCTTGTGGTAGGAGCTGATCGTTGAGCAGATCTTCTCATGCGTGGCGAAGCGGCCGCTGCGTGTGAAGAACATGATGTCCGGCGGCTCGAGTGGGTAGGAGCGGGAGAAGATGAGGGCACCGTGGTAGATGCCATCCTTGTAGGGGAGGGAGTTGTCGTCGCCAGCGGGGCCGCGTAGCGTGAAGTGCCACTCAAAAATGTTCTCCTCCAAAGGGGCGACGAAGAAGTCGCTGACGCGGTTCTCGGGCTTCTGCAGGTGGCGGTACTCGTTGCTGAGCCGCTTGATGGCAGAGGAGGCGTACGACATGGCAACACTTTTTTTTTCTGTTTTGTGTGTGTGTGTGTGGCAAGGTATAGCCAACTAACTATGGACACAAGAGGGTGAATCGAAGCGCTGCACCGAGAACCTCTCGACGACGAGAAAGAAAGAGAGAGAAGGCTCGATGCAGCGATCTTGGGATGGCAAAGCAGTGGCTATGTATCTCACTTCCCTGATGGACATGATATTGGCGGAGGCAGTGAGGGGATAAAGGAAAGGGAGAGGAGATGAGGCGTCATGCACAGAGAGAAGGAGAGAGAGAGAGCGTCCAGCATCTCAAAAAAATATAAGAGAGGATCATTTTGGCGGGCTTGAGAGATGGTAGCGTAGTTCACAGTGGAAAGCAAGGCGCCTCGTCTAAGTGGAAAAAACACACACACACAAACTCACACACCCACAGTGGAGTCACTAAAGATGCTGCTTAATCTCGTAGCGAGGGCTCTCAACACACACACCGCGTGCTGTCATCTTCTCCTACTAGTCTTCTCCTCCTTTTTTCGTTGTTTTCGACAAGTGTTTAACACGTCTGTGCGCGGCCACTGTACATGCAAGAACGCTAAAATGCAAACTGCAGCTGCTAAAAGCTGGTCTCCTCGCTGCGCTCCTTGCCGCAGTCATCGAGCGCAAAAAGGCAAAACATAAGAATTCAAAAGACAGCGACAACAACATCGACGACGAAGCCGTGGTGAAGCAAAGCGTACGGCGTCCTCGATAACACTACCAACGAAAAAAAAAAACGACCGTGTGGTCTGCGTTCAAACATTTCAAGTTTACATGTGCAAAAGAGAAGAAAAAAACAAAGAGAGAGAGAGAGGCGTGTGGAAATGGCCACACCACCTGCTGTACATCAAGACGTGGAGCAAATACAAAAAAAAACAGAAAAAGAAGGTACTACTTCTTCTTCACACAACAACATCACCAAACACTCTCTCTCTCTCCACCCCCAAATAACACAGGCACACACAAAAAAGAAAGTCGGACACAGCCGTCGCTATCCCGCAGTGTCTACTTGGTCGACTTGCGCTTCTGCGACTTACCATTGCCACCGCCGTTCCCCTCCGCCCCCGCCCCCAGCGCCGCCGTCTTGGTAATGTCCCGCATAATGCGCTCCTCCGTCGAGTGCAGCTGCGGCGGCGTGGGCAACTTGCCCAGAATGGGTGGCAGCGCTGCGGGACTGCCAACACTGCCGGTGCCGCCACCCCGCGCATCGTCGAGCGAGCCCCGCGGAGACGCAGTAGTTGCCGCGGCAACAGCCGCCATCGTGGGCGGCGGCGTCTCCCTCCGCGTCTCCCCGGCACTCTCCCGTGACAGCCGCGGATGCATGATGGAACCGCCGCTGACGTCTGCTGTGGCTGGCCGCATCGGCGGGGCAGCAGCAGCGGCAGCCGCAGCAGCAGTGGGGGGAAGGGCCGGCAGCCGCTGCGTCGCCGCGAAGTTGCCGTTGCCCGAGCGGCCTGGCCGCCCTTCTGCCACGGGCGGTGCCGCGATGGCGGCTGGTCCCTTCGCGCCAGACCGCACGCCAATGCCCTCCTCAATGAGCTGCTGGTACTCGACGAGGCGCTGCGTGCGCTGCAGGGTGCGCTCCGCCAGCTCGTCCTCTGGTGAGACAAAATCCACACCGGCGGCACGCAGGAGGTCCTCGGTGGGCTTGAAAGCCTCGAGCTGCAGGCGGCTGCGGTTGTCGAGCAGATCGAGCTGCACGAGAGCCTCCGCCCGCGCCGCCTCCCACTGCTGCTTCGACTGGCTGTACTCCTTCGCCTTCGGGTTCGAGACGTCCATCGCCAACTCTTGCTGCAGCGTGTAGTACTCAATCTTCTTTTGCATCTCGTCCGCGTTGCGCGACTTTTTGAAGCGCCAGTCACCGAGGGTGAGGTAGAGGGAGCGGAACTGCGCGAGGCGGTCCTTGCGGAGAGCGAGCTGGGTGTCGTTGACGTGGCCCTGCAGGACATCGCGGGCGAAGGCCTCGGCATGACTGCAGCTAAAGAGAACGGCACCATTCAGCTGTCGAAGCCCATCGACAACGGACTGCAGGTTGCGCTGCGACTCGGTCAGCGCCTGCGTACGCGCTTCCGCAAAATAGGTGAAGGCGGCCGCGTCCTCCTCGCGCTGCCGCTCCAGCGCCATGCGGGACAGCCAGTCCTCAGCAAGCACGCTCTGTGCCCGCTGCAGGTTCGACAGGCGCCGCTCCAGCTGCTCCATCGCACGGTAGCAAGCCATTTGCTGGTCACTGTTGCCCTGCCACTGCTTCTTCCAGGTGTGCTGATAGGCCGACATGGCGTTGCGCTGGCGGTGGCGTGACTGCACCACGGTGCGCCTCTTCTCCTTGACGCGGTCGATGTCCTGCGCGACCTCGGCGAGCCGCCCCGCGTGCTCCTCGATGATGCGCGTCAGTCGTGCGTTCAGCGTTTCCTTCTGCTCCGTGAGGGCGGCAAGCGGGGAGGCCACGCACTCCTCGCTGTACTCCTGCAGCAGCTGCTCCATCTCGTCGTACGGCGTCTTCATCGCCTCCAGCAGCGCCGTCTGCTCGTAGTAGAGTTCCTCGGAGCGCTGCATGTCACCGTTGGTGATGGCATCCGTCTGCTCCTGCTGCAGCTCCTCCGCGTCAAACTTCATGCGGCGCAGCTTCTCGCGCAGGTCCTGGTCGACATCCTCGACTGCTGGGTTGGAGAGGAGTTCGTTGAGCTGGCGGAGCAGCGGCTGGGTCCACGCGTGCACCTGCCGCCCCAGCGCCACCGACGGCGTGCCGCAGAAGGCGTAGTGCGACTCGCTGGCAAATCGGGTGCGCAGGGCAGTGAGCACCTCCGCCATGCGTGCCACCAGGACACTGGTGTGTTCCCACTTGGGCTCCTCCACAGCTGTGCCGGCGGTGATCGCCTTCTGTCCCGCTGATGACGCAGCAGCTGCAGCAGCAGCGTTCTTCTGCTCTCGCAGCCGCCCCTCATACCCAAACAGGCGGCAGCGGCGGAGAGCCTCGAACTGCGACTGCGTGTCCCGTAGCTGACGCAGCAGCACCGCCGGGCCGTTCACCGGGTCCGAGGTTGCGGCGGCAGAGGCGAGGAAGGCGTCCACCGCCGCCCCGGCCTTGGCGCTGTCGTCCGACGGCGGTGGTGGCATCGGTGTGAGCGCCAGTGGCGCCTTTGGGTTCAGAAAGAAGCGCGAGTAGGCGGAGAGGTGCGCCGTGGCCGCCACCTGCTGCCGCTGCTGCTGCGCCATGCGCAGCGTCGTCGACGCCTGCGAGTGTCCGCTGCCGGTGCTCGACATACTGGCGGTGCTGCAGGAGCTCTCGGGCCGCCCGTTGCCGAGGTGAGCGCCGCCAGCAGCGACGATCGTGTGCAGAGCGCTCTGTCCCTCCTCCTTCTCCTGCGGCTGTCGTCCACCGGCCCCGAAGGCAGAGGCGTTGCCGCCGGCAGTCGGAGTCGACCCCCACGGCAGGAGGAGGTGCTCCGGATCAACACGCAGTCCACAGAAACGCGTGAAGGCGGCATCGCTCGCTAAGGCACGTCGCTGATGCAGCGAAGGACCACTAGTAGCAGCTGTGTCCTTGACAGCCGCCGCGTTGCTGCTCTGCTTGTTTCCCGCCTGTGGCTTCTGCGGCGCGGTGCGGCGACTTGGCGACGGCAGCTCTGGACGCGCTGCGGCCGCCTTGGCTTTGCTGTTCGCGTCCCCTGCATCCCCAGTCCCATCCTCCTCCGTGGAGGGCTGCAGGTGCATCTCGACCGCACGCTGGCACGTTGCTTCGTACTCCTTCATCAACCACTGCACGCGGCGCAGGTGGTCGTGCAGGGCGGCGAGGCGGTCCGTCGCGGAGATGAGCACCGGCTGCTGTGCCGGCCCATTCGCCTGTTGCTTCACTGGCGTGCCATTGAGGTTGCTTGGTGAGAGGATGGGGTGTTGGTGATGCGGTGTTGCGTCAGCCGTGGTAAGAGGAGTGCCGCCGCCTTGCGAGCGGCGCGTGGTCGTCGCCGATGCTGGCGGCAGTGGTGGTGGGAGGGCGAGATCGGCCGACGCCGCTCGAATGGCCTCCCCGATCAGCTGCAGCTGTGCGTGCGTGGAGGAGAGCTCGGTGGCGGTGGGCGGCGGCCCAGCCCCGTCACGCTTACCTTCCATGACCTCGATGAAAAAGGTGAAGGAAGGGAGAGGGATGCTAGAAGATGCTGCTGTGTCTGTCGGCCTGTGTGAATGTGTTTTATGTGTGCGAGAGTGGCACGGCAGCGTTGATGAACGGGGGAAAAAAAAGGGTTCTCTCTCTTGAGGGCACACAGAGAGATCTGAAGAACAAGAGCGGCGGTGTGAGGAGAAGGATAGAGAGGATGAAAAAAGGGGATAGGGTATGAGTTGCAACAATGAGCACTGCAGCGCCTGCTCACATCTACGCTACGGCCACACACAACAACAGCAACAACAGATAATCATTGACGTGACCTTTTTTAGAATAGAAAGCACGTAATACACAAATGTATTTTCAATCTTTTTTTTTTTTGAGGAGCTGCGCGAAGGGGAAGACGCGGTTTATGGTCAGAAGCGAAGTTGGCGCGGCATCGAACCACAAAAATGGAAAAAAAATGAAGAGAAAAGGAAAAGCGAAGTCAGAAGAGATGTGCGCCGTAAAAATGGTGAGAGAAAATCATAAAAAAAAACTACAGTAGTGTAAGAGAAGGTGAAGAGGAGAAGCATCGGCGTCGAGCGTGGCAGGAAAGGGTGGAAACGATAACGAAGAGGACAACGTCTGCGGTGGCGAGACATCGCGCTTTTCCAACTCGCTTCGTACACCTCACAAAGACTTGGCCTCTTTCTGAGTTGACCGGGAGAGGGCAAGTGCTTCTGTGGAGCACACACACGAGGCGGAGACCGTCACGCGTCGGACCACACAAAGCACAAAAAAAGCAAACATTAAAGTAACAAGCGCGCACTCACACTCGTGCGCGCAGGGAGACACCAACATCAGAAATTAAAACAAATGGGAAAAGAAAAATGGCTAAATGGGAAACGAAGAGAGAGGAGAGGAGGGGGAAACAGTAGACAGAGGAAAAGAGAGAAAAGGAGGGAAAAAACAATTGAGAGACGTTCACAACTTCTAAAAAACGCCTCCTAACTGTTCTGCAGCTGCTGCTGTTTGCTGTTTGCTGCTTTACTGTGAGCCGAGAAGCAGGAGAGCAGAACAATGAGTGTGGGTGTGTAGTTGGGAGAAGTGCGGCCAGAAGAAGAGATGATACGCGTGACGGAAGAAATGAGAACATCTTCTTCTGGCGCACACATACGCACACACAAAAAACACAAAGAAAAAGGGTGACAGAGATAGACGAGCCGCGGGAAATGTAAAGTGCGGGGAGCGAAAATGATAATGTGTCGATGAAAAAGAGGAAAGAGAAAAGCGCAGTAAATCTCGAAAAATGGGCACCAATCAATAGAAAAGAAAAGTTTTGTAAATGAAAAAAAAAAAACAAAAGAGGTAGTGCCGCTCACGGCAAAAAGAGGACCACGCGTGCGCACACGTCCACAGAGTTCGTTCCACATGGCTGCGTATACCCTTCCCTTAGTGGAAACACGCACACAAACAATATAGATGGAAGCCAGAGAGAAAGAAGTAAAACAAACAACAATCAACAAAACGCATTCGAAAAAGAGCGCAGTAATGAAGAGACACGTTAAAAAGATGCACAAAAGGAGGTGGTGAGAAAAGTCGGAGAAAAGACGAGCACTGAACCACGACCGCTGCAGCAACGTGACATATGCGGCGCCACATGACGGTGCTTCCTTGTGTGTGTGTGCGCGTACGTGAAGCTGCCTTAGATCTTTTCACCAAGGGCGTGCCAGCTGCCGTTCGGGTGGCACACGGACACCTTACCGCAGCACATCTGACGCAGCTTCGAGCCGGAGTAGTCGTCGTACAACACGTAGGCGGCGTCCACCAAGATGCCATTGCTGTCGCTGTCCTCTGTGCCCTTCTCCAGCGAGGGGATGTGCCGCACCAAGTCGCGCAGATCCTTGGCGTGGCACGTCATGTTGCGCAGCCGCACGCGGCGCAGCTGCGGAAAAGGGGTGCTGATTTCGTCGTCCTCGAGCTTCCACATGAAGGGCCACACCGGGCAGCCGTCCAGGTTCAGCTCCGCGAGGGCGGGCAGGCGGGCCAAGGCGTGGCTGAAGTACGCCCGCACCTCTCCAGCATCGAAGGTGAGCGAGTTCGAGGCGCCGGATGAGGGATCGGTAACGACGCTCCACGCACTCGCATCCGTCGCCCCTGACACCGAGCTGCCGTGCGTCGACGTCCCCACCGTCGAGGCCGGCACCGTGCCAGGCGCCGAGACGTTCCCGCTGTGCCCGTTGCCGTCGTGCACGTCCACGCTGAAGTTGATCTTCGCCGTCTTGTCGCGCGACAGGATGAGGGTCAGCTGCGTTGGGCGGAGGTGGTTGCGCCAGCAGTGCATCCCGCCCAGCTCCTTCCACAGCAGCCAAGGGCCGTTCGCCGGGTTCTCGGTGCGCATCTTCCGCAGCGTCGCGCTGAACTCCTTCTCGAGGCGGTTGTACTCCTGCTGCGCCTCACGCGACTCGAGATTCGACCAGAGAATGTCGAAGACGGCGATGTCAGTCGCCACCTTCTCCTCGCGGGTCTCGGGCAGCACGCGCAGCTTCGGCCCGCCCGTGGCCCGCGCAAGCTCCATCATCCGCCAGGACACGTTGAAGGAGCCCTTCAGCCCCAGCACCTCCAGGTTCGGCAGCACCTCCACCAGCTCCAGCACGTGGCGGTTCTCGATGTCGGTCATCTCAAGGTAGAGCTCGCGCAGCGAGGGGAAGGGGTTGGGGACGGTCTTGATCAAGCCGAGGGAGATGCCAATGTGCATCGTGCGCAGCGTCAGCGTCTCCAGCTTTGGCAGGCGGCTCAGCACGTTCTCGAACGTGCCGGTGATCAGCAGGCGGTCCTGCGACAGCGTGCTCTCGATGCGGAAAGTCTCGCGGGTGTCGTTGTTCAGCAGCATGTTCAGCTGGGCCATGTTCACCATCCCATTCCAGCAGTTGCCATTTTCGTCGGCGTACACCTCGCGCCAGAGCGCCAGGATGCCGCCCTCTGCGCGGTTCAGGTGGTGGCCGTAGAGGGCAAAGAGCCAGTCGTGCTCGGCCGCCTTCTCCTCCTCGTTGGCGGGGCGTGTCTGCAGTGCCGGGTGGCCCATCGCACCAGCGACCTGCCGGGCCTCCTCCAGGCCGCGCCAGGTCAGGTTGAAGCAGCCACGCGCGTCACACGTCTCCAGCTTCGGCATGATGCGCACCAGCGCCACCAACTCCGAGTCCCGCACGGTGCTGCGGCGCAAGTCGAGGTGTGTCAGCGCGGGAAAGGGATTTGAGCAGAGCAGCGGCGACGTAAAGAGCTCGGGGTGGCAGCAAGTGAACTCCACGTTGACGAGGGCACAGGTCGTAAGGCAGGGGAGGCGAGACAGCACACACTCAATGAAGCCCGGACGCAGCGACACGTCGTCGTCGTCGGTGCGGAAGACGCGCCGCTCGTCGAAGGAGAGGAGGAGAGAGAGCTGCTCGGGACTGAGGAGCTCCTGCCACTTGGGGTGGCTGCCGAAGCGGCGCCAGAGGGACTGAAGGTGGTTGACGCCCCGCACGTTGCTGCCGCCAATGCCGTTGTTCATTGTCACAGAGAAGAGGTGGCCGAGGCGGCTCTGCAGCTGGGTGAACTCGAGGTGGCGCAGCTGCTTCTGCTCGAAGGCGCTGAGGGCACCGTGGTCGGGCTTGAAGGACATCTTGCCTGGTTCGGGTGTGTGTGTGAGTGGCGTTCGTGGTGAAGAGGAGCCGAAAGCGTGTGAGTGAAACACGAGGGCAGAATACAGAGTTACGAAGCCGTAGCAGAGAGGCTGCTAAAAAGGGGGGAATGTGGCACATCAGGGGAAAAAAGTGAAAAGAAGAAGAAAGGGAAAGGATCAGTGATGAGATGCAGGAGAGGGGAGAGGAGAAGGAGTGAGGCGAGGTACATCTACAAACGAGGGTCGCAGAGCCAGAGAACTGAGGCGCATATCATTTCACGTACGTCGATCACCCTTTCCCGGTGCACTTCTCTTCTCTTTTTCTCCCCCTGGTTTTTTCGCCTTTTTCTTATCTCCTGTTGGGACGGCATCGAGGAGGCGCGGCGGAGCAGCGGAGCCATTACTCACGCTCGCACACACGCACGCACCGATGAAGCACCAGGAGAAGAAGAAAATAAAAATGAGTCGCCGTCACAACAGTTTGTAAAGAAAAAAAGCTGTTTCTCGATTTACAGTTGAGTGAGGGAAAACCATAATATGATAGAAGGAAAACACGGAAAGGGGCCTGCAGACGAGTAAAACACGGAGAGGAGGGAGGCCTCATAAGTTCGTCGTACTTCAGTTCTACGCACACAGGCAGACACTCACACACATTCACACACAGCACCAATTGGACAAACAGAAAGGGATAACAAAGAGCGAATCGAATGCCCACAACACGCAGTGATAGAGAGAAAGAGGTAAGGAGTGCAGGGAGTGCAAGGAGGGAGAGGATGAGCGAGTCTTCGACTGCACGTTGTATCGCACCTCCCTCGAGAAAAGAATAGAAAAGAGAAATTAAAAATTCAGTTCGCCACGTGGGCCACACCAGCAAGAGGGAGAGAAAGAGAGTAAGGGGCCACACAGTCATCCCACCTCCTCTTTCATCTCCGACGCTGGCCTGCTTTCTCACTGCTGCGACGGCGGTGGTGGCTGCTCTTGACCCTGCTGCTGCTGCTGCTGCTGCTGCTGCCCCACCAGGCGTCGGATGCCCTGCCACAGCCCGTCATCAAAGGTGGACTGCAAGTCCTTGTAGAGGTAGTGCTGCGAGGAGAGGGGGTTGGTGTTGTGGAAGAAGGCCTCCACCCCGCCCTCGGGGAAGACCCCGTCTATCTTCGGGTAGGGCGGCACCAGCGTTGAGCCAATAAAGTCGCGGTCGTGCATGCTTGTCTGCAACACCCTCGTCCCGCCCCCATCACTCGTTGCGGTGACGGAGGCAACAACGGCGCCATCGCGTTGGGCGTCTGCGAAGACAAGCTGCTGCGACCGCCGCGCGTCGTCGAGGTACACGTCGGACTCCTCCGTACCGGTGCCGTCCGGGCAGTAGTGGGTTTCGTTGTAACTCCGCCCACGTAGGCGCAGCGGTGGGGCAAGGATGGAGGCGCCGGCGGTGTGCACAGACTGCAGGTACGTGATGGACATCCAAGTACGCGGGAACAGGTGCGTGAGGAGCGGGTTGGACGACACGTCGATGGCAAGAAGCGCAACGAGACGCGGGTTGATCTCCCCAAACACCTCGACGTGGTGGTCCACGTTGTACACCGGCGCCGTGAAGGCGGTGGAGAAAGCGTTGTCTTCGAGAATGGGATAGAGGCGACCGGCTGCGCTCTGCGCGACGGCGTTCGTGACGGTGATCATCGCCTCGGGCCAGCGATAGGGGCTCCACCGCTCATTCTGAAACTGCGCGAGCGTCGACACTTCAGAGAAGTAGGCGGCCAAATCCTCGTGGTGGCTGCGTGTGCCGATCTTCTCCACCCGCCGCAGCACCCGCTGCAGCTCACTCGCGATGGACTGCACCGAGCCGACGGAGCGGCGCAGGCGCGCAGAGGTGAGGTTGCGCCGCTCCAGCATGCGCTGCCGCGAGAGACGGCCCCAGTACACATCAGAGCGCGGGTCCTGCACCCGCACATCCTGTGCGGCACGACGCTGCCATGCCGATGCACCAGAGGCACGCTGACCTGCCGCTGTGGCAGCACCACCCGCACTCGCACGCTCTTCGTTGTCTCCCTCACTCCCAGCCTTTCCACTCGCACCAGTGCTGCCACCGCCTGCCCGCCCTCCCGCTGCTCCACCGTCCACCACGTCATAAGACGATTGGGAGTCGTAGAAGTCCGGCAAGTACCCTCGCAGCCCCATCCCGGGCAGGTGCAGCATCACGAAGGTCAGCGGCACCGTCACCATTGGACTGCCGCTGTCGCTGCTCTGCTTGCCATAACGAATCCCCCGCGGGGCCGCCGCGGCGTTCGTGCGCAGCAGCTTGCGCTGCATCGGCAGCAAATCTTCGATAAGCGGCCGCTCCACGTTGTCGCGGTAGGTCGACGTGGGGTCGGCAGGCATACCGGCTGCCATGCGAGCCGCCATGGCCGCCGGCGCTGCGGGCCGCACCACCTCGTCCACGATCGATTCCACATCGACGTCGACCAGCAGCAGCGGGTCGGCGAGCAGCAGGCTGGGGTGCTCGTACGCGAACTGCTGCTCTGTCCAGACGGTGCGCGCGGAGCTCGACGTGACGCGGTTCGCACGGGCGGCGACGGCGGCGGCGGGGCTGCCATGCACTGCACTCTCCCCTTCCGTCCGCGGCGTGTGCACGCCGTTCGCCTTCTGCCTGGTGGTGCCGAAAGGCGACGGGCGGCGCGTCCCACCTTCACCGTTGGCTGCTGCCGCTGCTGCTGCTGCGGCTTGTTGCTGCTGGAG
The DNA here is from genome assembly GCA_030078075.1 of Crithidia sp. LVH-60A. Lineage (NCBI taxonomy): Eukaryota > Euglenozoa > Kinetoplastea > Trypanosomatida > Trypanosomatidae > Crithidia > Crithidia sp. LVH-60A. The sequence goes on from CP119671.1 coordinate 506,779, forward strand.
CGCCGCCTGCTGCTGTTGCTGCTGCGCGGCGACGGCGGCGTCGATGCCGACGGCCTTGCGTGGAGCCACCTTGGGGAAGACCATCTCGTCCATCGCTGCCGTGTCGTCGAGGCGGTCCCACCGCATCCAGTACGCCGGCGCAGCAGACGTGAAGAGGCGCCGCGTCAGGAACTGCGTGTAGGCACCACACGCCGGCGGGACACAGCGGCGCTGCGTGCAGTCGCGGCCGCGACACAGCGCGAAGATGTCCTCCACGAAGGCCTGCACGGCGGGGTGGTCGTCATCGATGAGCAGGTTCAGCGGCACACGCACAATGACGCACGACACGCCGGTCCAGCTGCAGTGGTCCTGTCCGGTCCAGAGCTGGCGCAGAATGGGGACGGTGGAGCTGAGGTGGCGCAGAAAGTGAAACGTCTCCAGCCGCATCGCGTCGGCGTGGCGCAGCGCACGGAGGTGCAGCCGCTGCAGGTAAAAGACAAAGGACAGCCGCGTCAGCTCGAAGTCCAGCTCACGGGCGTGCAGGGCTGCGTCGTGCGACACGTCGTTCCCTACCGTCTCGGGCCGCCGCAGCCCGGCGTCGGGACGGCTCACGTAGTCCAGCAGCTGGTAGTTCCGCACCCGCATGAGACGGAAGTGGTGCAGCATCGCGTAGACGGGCAGACGGTTGTAGTACAGCAGCGTCGGCACCCGCAGCTTGTTCTCTCGCAGAAACTGGCGGTACTGCAGACGCTCGCTGCGCACGTCCTGCTCGATGGCGTGGGCCTGGCACCGGTTGCAGCTCCCACCCGTCATCGCCTGCCGGGTACGAAAAAACGCCGTCATGGCCTGTTCGTAGGGCGGCGGCTCCGGCGTCACGAACACGCGCGTCATCCGTCCTACAAGTCGACTCATCGCCGCCACGACGCCGCTGCGGGTGTCGGCGGACCACGGCGGCAAACTCCGCGCCACAGAGAGGGAGGCCGCATCGGGCGTGCCGACATTCAACCCCCGCACGCCACCAGGGTCGGTCGTGTCGGGTGTGCGGTTCGATGGCGGCCACCACTCCACGTTCCCGACGTCCATCTGCTCCGGCGTGGCGGTGCTGCCGAGAAGGACACGCATGAGCCACGGCGGCTGGAAGCGTCGCGGTGCGGCGTCTGATGACCCGATGAAATCCTCCCCACTTCCACCACCACCCGCGCCGCTGCCATCGGCGTCTATCGAGGAAAGTCCGGCGCGAATCGACGCATCCTTCGCGGTCGGCCCCGCACCGGCCACCCCGCTCGTGCCTCCGGCGGCAATCCCGCCACCACTGCCACCCACGCTACCACTGCCCCCGTCATCGAAGCCAGCGTCGTGCGTCTGTCGAAACGTGCAGTAGGAGAAGAAGAGGAGGGCGAAGAGCAGCACGACGACGCTGCGCCAGCGCGTCTTTTGCGATTGCACGTAGAGGTGATAGGCGCGCATCAGGTCCAGCGCACTCGACGGGCTCAGCACGGTGTTCGGCAGAGGCGCTGCGTAGGCGCCGGAGCCAGCCGCAGCTCCGTTCATCGTCCCTGCTGCTACTGCTGTTGCGACGATAGTGGGCTGCGAGGAGGTCTGCGCCACGGCGGAGCTGCCTGGCGCTGCGGTTGCGGCTGCTGCTGCCGCCACGTAGGTACCGCGTAGGCCGGACGCAGGCGGCGTAGAGGAGCTGCCACCACCTGTCCATCCTTGTTGCTGTTGTTGCCCCAGTAGCCCGCGGTGGGCAACAGGAGATGCTTCCGAAGCAAAGGAGGCCGGCAACAGAAAGGAGACGGCGTGGGCCCACATCGAACGCATCCGCGATGATACGCTGGCTGGTCGCTGCTGCTGCTGCGGCGGCGTTGCGCCGGCGCCGCCACTACCTCCACCGGAAGGCCCGCTACTGCTCATGCTACTATTGCTCATCGTTAACAACAGTCTAGCAGAATATGATTAAAGAGAAGAAAAGAAAGAAAGAAAGAAGGAGACAAAGCACGCTATGATTCACTTCAGCGGGCCCTTATGCGTCCTTGAGGCGGTGACCCACGCCTTTCCTCCCCTTTGTGGCGATGGGCAGAAGGCGAAGAGGAAGAAGGGAGAGAGAGAAGATACCTCTCTGTTCGATATGGTCGAAGGGGTACTAAGGGTGACGGAGGGAGAAGAGAGGAGTACACAAGGAAAAACAAAGGAAGTAATGGGGAAAGTGTGCGAAGAGTGAAAGTAGATAGACGTGTGCATATCGCCAACCATCCAAAAGCATTGAGGGAAGCACTTTTTGTACTTTTACATTTTCATGTGCATCGCATCCTCACTTTGAAATATCCTCAACACAATAAGAAAAATAAAAAGCAGATGCCACATGCACTCGTGCTTGTGGTCAACCACGACAACAGCAAAGAGGAGAATGATGGAGGAGAAGTACACACAGACCCACACCGACACCGACACCGACCGACGAAACAGCTGCATCTTTGCGGTAGATGCGCGGACGAGGGCAATAGAAACAAGGCACGAGCAAAGGTCAACCCAGCGATTCGTCCTCGTTGCGCTTATTCTCCGGCTCCTCTCTCCTTATCACGTTCCACACCACGAAAGGTGTGTTTGTGTGCGATTGGTTAGCTTTCTTTTGACCGATTAACCTCGCATATCCCACAAATGCGTAATAGAAAGAGAGAAAAGAAAAAAAGACAGAAAAGAAACGAGACGCCACTGCATTTCCTATTTTCACATGGGGGGGAAAAAAAAGAAAATAACCAAGAAAGACCTAAAACAAAGAAGAGGAAGAAAGTAGGCGCAACACCTCCCTGACGAGAGCACGCGCGGTTTAGCAGGCGATCTTTCGTCTTCGCAGGAAGAAGAGCGCCTAGGCAGATCATAAAATGCAAATCAAAGTGAACAAGAGAAGCTGCGTAGGTGACCGCGTACATTGCGACAGTGATGTGTTTGTTCTTCAAGGTCCATTTCTTTTCACGGGGAAAAAAACTTTCTTCTTTCCTGTGTGTTCCTTCTTACAAGAAAAAAAAAAGATGTTTTTCAACCTTCTCCCCCAGCAGACGCATCTACACGTGCACGTATCAAGGAACACAATCAAAAAAAGCTCAGACAACACTTGCACGTTAATTATCAACGCTGCGTGGTGCGGTGTGCGACTTTTTGGTTCGCTTGTGTGGTAGTGTAGCGCGCCGGTACAAGGTTGAAAGGTCGGGTACGCTCGGATAAGCTGCGCAGCCACACCGGCATCCCCAATCAGATCACCGATTGCTTCTCTTTGCTCCGTCTCTCATTCTTGACAGCTGTTGTCTGCGTCGATCAAAGCGGGCCACGCAGTTTCACACAGCTTAGAGAAAGAGAGAGAGAGAGAGAGAGACAGAGGAAGAGGGAGCGAAGGGGTGGGAAAGAGATGGTGGATGGGCGTAGTGGCGAGACACCAACGTGCATGCCCTTCACTCACACACGCACTCGCCAATCATTGGGGGAAACACACAGTTTCCTCCCACGGGATAAGAAAACGAGAAAAAAAGCGAGTTGGTGATTAGGCGCGGAACCTTTTAGAGGTGCGAATTGCCCATCAGCCTATATAACAAAGAGAAGTACCTAGCTGGGAAAAAAGGTGAATAGAGAACAAAAAAAAAATGTACGTGAATAGAAAGTAAATATGCGATCGTGAAGTCGAACAACGGCCACGCGTTTGTCGACCCACGTAGAAGACAACCGTGTGTGTGTGTGCGTTGCGTGGCCGTGTCCTACTCAGCGCATCTGCTGGCTTTGACTGTGTACATTCTAGAAAACAGATGCATGCATGTGTTTGTGTGTGGGGAAAGAGTGAGTGTGTGTCGGAGTCTGAAGCCTTTTCAACCCAGGACGCCAGAAAAGAACCTCCCTTCTTTCTCTCTCGTCGAGAAAAGAGGACAAACACGACATCACCAACAAACAACAATGTCACAAAAATAACGAAAGACAAGGAAGTAGCCGAAGCAACACAATGCGGGGACAAAAAGAAAAAAAAGGAGTAGGTGGGTGGATTGCACATATGGCGAATGGGTCTCCGCCGGGAGGGAGAGAGACGAAAATAGAGAATCTCACGGAAAAGAGAACACCAAATTGGGGAGGAAAAAAAAAACCATACGACACATAGAACGAGGAAGAAAAAAGGAAAAAAAATAGAGGAAATAAAAAGGATTAGAAGAAAAGGGCGTGCGGTAGAGTTGCTCACGTTGAGAGGCGAGTGCACGTGGGGAAAGTGGGCGAGAGGAGAGAGGCCGAAAGGGTAGTGCTCAAAAAACGGGAAAAAAAAACCAGCCTCTCATTCTTTTTCTCCCTCCTCCTTCCAGACGTCAGGCACATTGTTTTCCTTTTCTTTTTTTCCTCTCCCAGTCGTCAGAGCGCAAAACACACACACGCACGCACCGCTTTCTCCTTCTACAGGGCAAGGGTGGCAACCACGCTCAGCACGGCGGCAGCGAGGGAGCCGAGGGCCAGCACCGGCGCGCTCGCACCGCTCGGCGACTTCTCGCAGGTCAGGTCGGACGGCGAGCACGCGTTGGTCGTCGCACACGTCGCCGCCGTCACCTGCGGCTGGCTGGCCGAAAGCTGGAAGCTCATGTACGGGCTCGTGGCGAAGGCAGCGGGCATGCAGCCGCACAGGTGGCAGCCACTCGTGTTGAAGAGGACGGCCGAGAAGGTGGCGAGGCTCTCCGCGACGGTGCCGCGCATGAGCGAGTTGCCAGCAAAGCTCATGTACTGCAGGGTGGGCATGCTTGTCTTGTCCCACGAGGGCAGGTTGCCGCAGGCCTTCGTGTCCGACACGTCCACCGTGGCGAGGTTCGGCAGGTTGTTCCACGACTGCGGGATCGTGCCCTGGAGCGACGTGCCCATCAGGTAGAGCTCCTGCAGCTTCGTCAGCTGGCCGTAGTGCGCCGGGAAGGTGCCGGTCAGCGCGTTCTTGGCAATGTTGATGGCCACGACGTTGACGTTCGCGGGGTTGAAATCCTTCTTGGAGCCCCACGTCGGGATCGTGCCGGTCAAGCCCAGGCCGGGGAAGAGCATCGTCACCTGCTGCTTCACCGTGTCGCACGAGATGCCCTCCCAGTTGCAAAGGTTGTTGCCACTCCAGAGGTACTTGAGGGGGTACATGTTCGACCACAGCATGACGAAGTAGTGCGTGTCGCTGTCGGAGATGGGGCCCGAGGCGGCGTCGGCGGAGAGACCGAGCACGCAGAGGATGGCCAACACGGCAGCCACGGCGAGGCGAGCGGTTTTGCGGAGCATCGTCATGATTGCGAGTTGAATGCGTGTGTTAAGTGCTCTTTTGACTTCGAGGAGAGAGAGAGAAAAGGAGAAAGGAACTGTGTCACGACGAGGCGAGAATGAAAGGGGAAAAAGAAAGGAAGGAGAGAAAATGACCCGCGAAGTACACTTTAATCTGGGCGTGGTGGTCGATGAGTACGGATTTGGTAGTAAGAGAGCGAGAGCGAGAGAGAGGAAGGCAGAGAAGGAGAGAAGCGGCGTAGAGGGCAGTAAATACAGAGTTTGCTGAAGTAATGGAAGCTTTAGAGATCTCAATAGCTCTAACGTGGGGGAAAAAGTCGCCATAAGGAGGAAGAGAAGAAACGCAAAGAACAAAAAATGAAGGAGCAGCTACCGGTTTTTTTTTCCTCCTCTGTCTTTCTGTTGCTTACCTTATATTGCTGCGTACCACACACAGATGACTCTTCCTGCATCACGCAGCGCCATCAGAGGCTGCGAGACAAACGCCCACTTCAAAAGTAGATTCATTAGTGCTGTATTTTTTTCCGAGAAACACGAAAGAGGCCAATCTCTTTCACACACACAAACACTACAAGACAAATGTGAACACTTATCAGTATTGCACCACTAAAAAAAAAAACCAGTAAAGACCTCAACGAGGTCGCATCACTCAACACAATAAAATATAACAAACCAAAGCGCACCAAAGCAATAAAAGAAAAGGCTGTGGAGAAGGGGCAAGGAGCAGCGCGCGCACTTGCGACGACGTTGACCGCGCTGCAAGCCTCTCACTTCCGGTTCTTATAAGGGCAGCGTCAGGAGGGCACGCTGCTTCGCCACGAGCTCCGTCAGCGACGGCAGCGTCCGCTTCGGCAGCCCCAACACGTTCCGTCGTGCTGCTTCCATCTTCACCGCCCGCTCCAGCGCCTCTTCGGCATCTGCCTTGCGTGCCGCCGTGAACGGCGTCGACAGGGAGGAGGCGCCGCCCCGCAGGAGCAGCTGCACGATGTCTCCGTCCACCACGTGGTGGCTCAGCATCGAGGCAGCGGGCAACATCGTCGGCGGCGCTAGCAGCGGTCGACTGTGAGCGTGGAGGAGAGGCTGCAAGTACGCCGCCAACGCCCCGTCCTCCTCTGACAGAAACGGCACGATGGCGCCGACGCTGCCGAGGGCGGTGCTGTAGTAGAGAATGCGCGTGGCGAGTGTGGGGTCGCTGCCCTGCGAGGGGTCATAAGGCTGCACCCGCAGCGCCGTCACGAGCTGACCGGTGTGGTGCCGCGCAACCTCGGTGAACGTTTGCTGCGTCCGCAGGTACGCCTCCTCCGCAACGAGCTCGGCCTCCTTCAGCTGCCCCACCGGCTGCGCGAACTGCGTGCGGGTGTTCTCTGGCATGCGGAGAAACGCGATCGTGCCGAAGCGGTCAGCCGCGGCGATCGTGCGCTCGTCCAAGATGGCGATGCTGGTCACGTACCGCGGAACGCGATCTGTCATCACCTGCAGCAGAAACGATGGTGTGGCGGCCGCCGACCCACCGCTGGTGCCGGGTTGCAGCGCCGCAATGAAGACCGAAGCATCCACCGTGCCGCACACAATTAGCAGTTGCTGCTCACGTGCCACACGCCGCGCTCTTTCGTCGTTGTAGGGGCACTGGTAGAGGTCCAAGGCGTCGAAAGACGTCGTGTGCGTGTTGCCGTTGCGGCTGCCAGGGGGAGAGGCAAAGACGTAATCAATGGCGTTGATGCGCTGGCCGGGTGTGTGGGCCAGGTGGCGGCGCCGCAGCAGCTGCTCCTTGCCCCACGAGTAGATGCGCAGTCCTTGCGCCGAGCCGAGACCGACAAAGAGCAGACCAACTTCTTCGCAGACACAGAGCGCAGAGGCGTAGTCAGGGCGTGCCTCGGCGGCCACGGCGTCTGCGTTCAGCGTGGGCCGCGACGATGACGACGACGACGTGCCCGCCGGTGCACCGCCCTCCACACCATCCGGGCGGAGGTAGGTGCTGTGCAGCAGCTCCAGCCGCAGGGGACCCGCCGACGCGTTCTCCCCTGACCCGCCGCCACCGCTGCCCGCACCACCACCGCTGGTGCAGCGGAACGTGCGCAGAAATCCCTGCTTCCACGTTGCCCCGCTGCCACACCCGGCACCGTGCGTGTACATCGACGCCGTGCCAACAATCACCACCGGCTCGCGTCCGAACTCCTTCTGGAAGCTGCCGATGGCAACCGACGTGATGACTTCGTGCGGCTCAAAGTGAATCGGCGGGAGCAGACGCTGCGCGCCTTGGTGGTAGAGCTGCAGCATGCTGTGGTAGGCGTTGGGCCGGCCAAGCGAGCGATGCGGGGCCGTGTAAGCAATGCCACCATACAGCGCCAGGGCCTCCTCCGCGCTCTTGCCCTGCACTGCTTCCGCGCTGCTGGAACTGGTGCGAGCGTTGAGAAAGGCGAGGTCGTCGCTGCGGTGCTGCTCAACTTCCTGCCGTCCATGGCTGCGATGCTCGACGCCGCAGAGAACAAGGTAGGCGGGGCGTGTAGGATGCTGCAGCAGACGCCGACCCGCCAGGGGCAGAGGGAGGTGGCGGAAGCTGTACGCCACACCGCCACTGCCACCACTGCCACCACCACCAGAGGAAGAAGAACCACCGCCGGTGCCCGTGTTCGACACGTAGAGCGCCAGCTCGCGGTTCTGCACCGCAATGACGACCTCCTGCTGCTGCTCGCGCGGAGCCAAGGTGATGGTGCCAACCGGCGCAGAGAGATCGACCTCGCCAGACCCCTCCTCCTCCTCGGCCGCCAGCGCAGAGGCGGCTGTTGCAGGCGTTGAGTCCCCACCGCCATCTGCCGCGCTGGACGACGCAGCCGTGGCGCTGCGGCTCGGCAGCACAAACCGCGCGAACGAGTTGGGCCGCGTGGGGAAGCTGTACGGCGTCATCTTCACCACTCCATCCTGCGCCTCACACCGCCACGTGCGGTCACCCGACACGACGTAGCAGTACGTCTCGCCATCACCGGCGACAAGCTGGCAGGGCCGCGCGCCACACCACAACTCCGCTGTCGCTATCACCTTGGCTGAGGACGGGTTCAGCGCACAGCGCGTCACCATGCCATCGCTGTGACCGACAAAGAGAAAGAGTTGGCGGCGAGTCGCGCTGCTGCCGCGTTGACCGCCGCGGCGCGTGCCGGCCAGCGCAGCCATTGCGTCACCGCCCTCCGCCTCTCCGAGGTAGGTCAGCAGCAGCGACGTGATCGACACCTCCGCAGACGCCGCGGAGGCATCGCCACCGGTGGTTGCGCCGCGGCGGCACACGATTCGCTCCAGCGGCTCACGCAGCTTACGCGGATGCACGAGGTAGACCTCCTGGTTCACTGTCGCCAGCGCAGCGAGTTGCTCCGTCTGAGCCGCGGCAGCAGCCGTGGCAGCTGCAGCAGCAGCGGCGGCGGCAGACGACGACGCCGTGGCTGCCGAGGAGGCATTCCACAGCAGCCCTTGTAGCTCACGCTGCAAGGCCGCCGACACGGCGCTCGCCGGAGGCTGTAGCAGAGCCACGACAGGCGCAAGAGGGAAGGTGGGCAGCACGTCGCGCTGCTGCAGCTCGGTGCCGGTGAGGCCAAGGTCAAAACTCGCAATGCCGCCGCGCTGGTGGAAGGAGAGGAGGATGGTCGACAGCGTGACGGCCGCGGCGAGAACGGTGTTGCCGTGCGGGTGCGTCCAGCTGGCCGGCACAACGCTCTCCGCAGCACCACCAGTCTTCTTCTGGTTTGCCATGGCTGCCGCCGTGCTCAGAATGTGGATGCCACGCGGGGTCACCTGCACGTAGCCGCACCCGTGCTGCAGCGTCGTGGCTGCGATGGTTCTCTCAGCCGTGATGAAGTGCGTCTGTGTGTCCTGCTCCACCGTGCGGCCGATGCGGTACACCGTCGTCCCCTGCCGCGTGCAGAGCAGCACGCGATCGGTCCAGACCTGATCTCGTGCGCCACTCACGGTGGCGGCGAGCTGGCGGAGTGCCTTGAGCCGCTGCGCCTGGAGGCGTGCCCCACTCCCACGCAAGCCGTTCGCACCATCGGCGTTGCCGCGACCGCGGGTGGCGGAGGCGGCAGCGGCTTCGATGGCGGCGTGCTGCTGTCGTGCCAGCGTCTGCATCGAGGCAGCGGAGGAGAGGGGGATGACGGCGGCGAATACGGCGGGCAGCACATGGCGGCCCTCCAGCTTCGCGGCGTAGCCGTAGCGCGCCTGCACGAGCACGCTCTCCGCGCCGCGCCCTCCGACGTAATTGAAGAAGATCTCCGGCTGCTCGGTGGACGAGGAGGAGGAAGCTGCTGCTGCGGCGGACGGGTCTGCGCTTACTGCCGCGCCGCCCTCCGCGTCTGTGGAGAGCACCGCAGCGGAGGTGAGGTGCGAGAGGAAGCTCGTGATGGCGGGAGTGTTGGGCAGGCTCTGCAGCTGCACGACGTGCTGCGGACGGCGGTGTGGCTGGAAGACTTTGATCACGCGTGTCTCGACAGCAGCCTTGTTAGACGCAGCCGAGGCAGGCGAGGGCATCGCCGTAGTGGTGACGGTGGCGGCCGCGGTCTGCGGCGGCGATGACATGCTGTCGCCGTTGCTGTCCGCTGATGGCTCCTGCTTGACTCGTGGCAGTGGTGGAAGCATGCCGGAGGTCGATGCAGCGACGGCCGCGGTGGGGTCGACCTGCTCCGCCTTCACTGCTGCACCGTCGAGTGCAGTGCCCTCACGCGGACGCTTCCGGTCCTCGCCGGCCTTCTCCTCCGCGACGGCTTCCTTCTTCACCGGCAGCACCCGCTCCCGCCGAATACGCTTCACGACGTACTCGCGGTCGCTTGTGTAGCCGTTGCTCTTAATCTTGTAAAGTTCGTGCAAGGCACCCGCCTCGTTGCCGACGAAGAGAAACCCACGGCGGAAGAGCGCCATCGCGGAGGCCGGGGCGAGCGTCTCGAAGTAGTGCACGGCGAGGGGGTTCGGCACCGGCGGCAGAGCACCGCCATTGGCCAGCAGCATCTCTGGGCTTGCCTGCAGCAGCTCGCGGGTGCGCAGCGCGTCGTAGGCACGCTGCACGTTGCCTGAGTCGAGAAAAACCCGGTAGACGTCGCCGTGCTCGTCTTGCAAGACAAGAAAGAAGCGGTGGCCGAAGCAGGTGATGGCGTGGTGGATGATCGATGGGTCGTAGAGCAGCTCTGAGCAGTCCATGCGGCGGGGAAAGGGGTAGGTGCACTTGAAGACGCCGGCCCGCCCGGCAAGCGGACCGCTCTGCTGCTGCTGCTGCTGTTGGGCAGACACGTCGTACCAGATGAGCTCCGTGTCGGTGCACACCAGCACACCGCCTGGGCCGTACGGAGCGGCAGGGACGGCGATGAGACGGTGGGCTGTTGGTGGCACATGCACAAGCTGCGTGCGCTGCACCTGCTTCAAGCTCGGCACGTAGGCGTAGAGGACGAAGTGCTTTTGGTGAACAACACCGCCGTCCGCCCCGGCGCTGGCACTGGGCAGCTGCTTCAAGAACGTGCCACCAGTCGCCGCAGCATGGGGTGAACCCGCCGCAGTCGCCGTCCCCTCGCGCGCCTCCACCACCTCCTCCTCCAGCACCACGAAGACCGCCTGGTCCAGATAGCCCTCTAGCGCACAAACCGAGTAGAGCACCGTCTGCCGCTGCACCTCGATCGGCGACCCGAACTGCACGGCACCGTTTGCCTTGCGGGCGTTAGCGGCACGACGGCGGCGCGCAGCCCGCCGCTCCAGCGCCGACATCGGGCCCCGCCGCTCACTCCCGCCGTCTTCGTCCTCTGCATCGCTCCCAGTCTCCTCCTCGCCACCCTCGTCGTCCTCTCCGTCGTCGCCGGCGTTCGCGCCCTTCACGGCGTCCCAGTTCTCGTTCTTCACGAGCGGCACGAGCACCTTGGCCCGCATCAGCGCCGTGATGAAGAGCGCCGTGCCGTCGGGATCGACCGCCATGCGTGCGCCGGGCACCGTCAGCCGTGCCCCGCTGCGGCCGAGGCAGACTTCGCTCACCTTGACGAAGGAGCCACGCAGCGAGGTCGTCACCAGCAGCGTGGCACCTCCACCACCAGCACGGCCACCGCTCACACCACCTTCGTCCTCGGCAGCGTCGTAGGAGAGACGCGTAGGCACTGGCGGCTCGGCAAGAGCGTACCGCAGCAACGTAAGATACCCCGTCTCACTGGTCAAGGCAAGGTAGTGTACGCCGCCTCTGTGTGCTGCGGTAGCGGCGTCATCCAGTCCACCTGTGCTGCTGCTGCTGCTGCTACCGCCGTGGGCCTTGCCCATGGTAGACCCGCTCGTCGGCACCGCCACCGCAGCGTACACGGTGGAGAGCAGTGGGGTGCGACACACGCACTCCATCCCTCCCGTGACGTCTTCTGCGTGCAGGCGCCACAGCTCGAGCACGTTGTGTCGGACAAGGACGAGATCGTTGGCGTCGGGCATGGTGAAGGAGCCCTCGATGGCGTGGGTGACGTTTTGTGTGGGGATGAGGGTCTGGTGGTAAAGAAGGGTTTCGTTGGCACCGGCGGTGGTCGTGGTGGTGCCGCCGCCGTTGGCCGCATCCGGCGCGGGACTGCTGCTGCTCATCGTCGTTCTCCACACCACCTCCTCAACGCTTTTTTTATTAGTTGAACCTTAAACGAACAGAGCAGTGAATTCTTTGTTCTTCTCCGTCACACGGCAAATCTATGAAGTGTAAAAGAAGGGGGAAAAGCAAAGAGAGAGAGAGCTGGGGTGCTTTGAAAGCTGCTCAGCTCGCCTTCTTTGTTTGCCAAGACAACACGTGTACACTGAGCAACAAGCGGCTACCAACAAGACAAACAAATACAAACACACACGCAAGCCAACAAGAATTAGAAAAGGAAATTATTAGCCTGACTGGTGTTCACGGCAGCGAATACGGTAGAAGAGGGAAAAGAGCGGGCGGATTTAGAGGATGAGCAGTGAAGGGTTGAGAGAGGAAAGGCAAACTGTGTGTGGTGAGCACACACAAGCACGCACTCGCGCATTGAAAGCCGAGAGAGAGAAAATGTTTGCCGTCCTGCGTTGGCTTACTTCCAGAGGCTGGAGACCAGCGCAACCTTTTTCCGCATCATGACACACGCAGCCTACAAGAGATAGCGAAGGATACACCCCACAGTCACCGACAGCCATAGTCGCTACACCCGAGCACGCCCGTTCACTTCCATGCGAGGCAGTTGAGCAAGACGCTAGAGCGGCGTTATTGTAGCGACGAAGCAACAATCTTCTGTGCTCGTAGTCCTTTTCGCTTTCAGATTTTTTTTTTTTGATGATGAAAATGTGGAAGCCGCTTTCCTTCGCAGATTCGGTTACCTGTGACTCACAACAACAACTACAACAACAACAGCAAGAACAAGAAAAGCGACAGAAACAAGCAAGAGAGCCGCACCAAAAAAGAAAGAGGACTACTCGTACAGAGCTACGGTAGGGGGAGTACATGGCGAGATGGCGTGAGCTTCCCACCCTCCCTCCTCGCCCCACCATCGACAGAGGGCGGAGAGGCCTCGAGAAGTAATGGCGAGAACAAGCACAGAAAGTACTCGACCTTCTTTAAGCACTAAAAAAAAAGAAAAGTAGAAGAAGAAGAGTTCAAGGGAATAAGCACGACGTTCTCGGCGTGCCGGTGCACCTACCCCGACTTGGACACCGTCGCCGGACGCTTCAGCATCGCCAGCGCGTCCTGCCGAATCTCCTTCTCTGACATGGACGTGTCCACCGTCGCGTCCTCCACGACGTTCTCGCCGCCCTCGCCCCCGGCACGCGCCAGCCGCTTCCGCTGCGAGGCCAACACCGGTGTCGGGATATCCCACGTCTCCGTGCCGATCACCCGCATTGTGTACCAGAACAGTGCAATGGCGAGAGCACCGAGGGAAAAGCCGATGTAGTTGGCGTAGCGGCGCTCGTCGCCGTAGAGCCAGTCGCGGTACATGCCAGTTTCATCGAAGGTGCCCTCGCCTTGCGTCTCACGCAGCCGGTAGTCCTGCCCACCGGCAACGTTCGTCACAAGGTTTGCGTTCTTCCAGCGGACGGAGTTGTGCAGCTTGTGGGTCGTCTTGTACACTGGGAGGCTGTGGGCGACGGGAGGCCCTTTGCGAGCGCTGCGTTCACCGGGCTTGAGGTCGAGGGGGCCCTCGAAGAGATCCTTGCGGAAGCCACGCATCGATGTCCGCAGCGTGGCGGAGGAGGGGGAGGTGGTGGCAGTGCCACTCGTGGCGGAGGCGGCCACCAGCGACAGCTGAGCGAGACGCACACGGTGCATCATTGACGGGAGTGTGTGGGTGTGTGTGGTTTGGTTGTGGCGGTGGGCAACAGAAGCACAACGATGTGGTCAAAGGACACAAAGGTATATTTTAATATTTGCAGCGCTCCGTTCTAGTGATGCTCGCTTGGGTGGTCAGTGAGAGAGTTAAGCGGTAGAGAAGAAGGTGGAGATGATTGCAGCATGCGGCACACTTAACGGAACAAAAGAGGAGATGTTGGCCTTCGAGGTCTTTAGCACAGCACCCGATCCCACAATTCTTGCACAGAGGCAACAGCGAGGGGAAGACGATCTCAGGTGGGGTGTCGTTGACACCAAAGGAATTTTTTTCATATTGTTCTACCACCCGCCCACATCTGCCGTGGAAGAGTATCAGAAGACAGAAAAGAAGAAGCAGACACAATGCATCTCGGAGATCAGGTTGACGCGGAGGGACGTCCTTGCCGGCATGTTTGTGTGCGTGCGGAGTGGCGTCTGTGCAATGAGAAAAAAGAGAAAAAAATATTCATAATGTGTAAATCACTGGAGCGCGAACGCTTCATGTGCGGAGGCTTCACCGAGGTAGAGCACAAACACTAGAAGAGGACCAAGTAGCTCGATTGCCCCCTTCTCTCTCTGTTTGGCCAAAAGAGTGCGAATGCAGATGCAAAAGCAAGAAAGAAGCAAAGAATTAACACAACGTATTTCCACACACACACACACACACACACACGGATGCAGTCGGCAGCAACACATTCTACAGCACCGCCTTCTCTTGCCCCTTGCGACGGCTGCTCCGGGTACGGGAAGAGGCACGCGACGGGGAAGCCGTTGAGGCCGCGCGCGACGGCCCCCGCAGCTCCATCGGTGCGCGGGAAACCAGCGAACCCCCTTCCTCCACAAACACCTCGCTGCGGCGACGGCGCACCACGCGGCGAACCAGTACCGTTTTCTGGAGGGCAGGCGGGCTGCCCTGTGCCGAATGGCGCCGTTGCTGCTGCAGGTGCTGCAGATCTCTCGGCGCAGTGAGGAAATCGTCTGCCGTACGCGCCACCATTGCCGCTGGCGATGCACGACGCGCCGACGGAGACGACGCCGCAGACGAGGCGGCAGAGCGGCCGCTTGTTGACGCTGACGGCGCACGAGAAGAGAGAGGGGAGACGAGGCGAGCCACCACGCCGCGCTGCACAGTTTTTGACGCTGTTGCTGCGCACTCGTCCTCTTCGCTGTCGCCCGACTCCTGCGACTTTGGTCTGCGGCGATGACTGTGATGTGGCCCTGGCGCGGGCGACGGACTGATCGGTGCGTCCAACTCTTCCAGCGGCGTTGGCGGCAGACGCAGCTCCTGGAGACGCAGCGGCGGCACAGCGGTGGGGGCCATCGGATTGTCGCTGCTGCCTCGCGCGCTGCCACTCCTGCTGCTGCTGTCGTGGCGCACCGGTGCACTCTCGCTGCGGCTTGCGGGGGCGACGGGCCCGCGACTGTGATGGGAGTGCGTGGAGGCGGGACGCCCTGTGCTATATAAAAGCTGTCCATCCCTGTTGTTATTATTGTCGTTGTCGTTGTGGTGGTGGTGACGGCTGCGGTGGCGGTGACGGCTGCGGTGGCGGTGACGGTGGGTAGAGCGGTGACCGGCACTGCGCTGAGGAGGAGAGGTTGGCGTGCCCCAACGCTGCTGGTGTTCCTGCTGCCCTTCGTCTGCTGTCCGCAACGCATGCACGTGACCTCTGTCGCGCGTCTTGCCTCTTGCCGAGCGCCTCTCCGCCGCACCCGGCTCTCTCAGCGCAGTGGCCTGATGGAGAGATGCTCCCGTCTGCACTGCTGCATCCCCTCCCCTTGCCACAGTCGCCGCTCCCTCCGCGTTGGGCTGCCGGTAAAGGAGCTCGTAAAGGCGCACCAGCTCCGCATCATCAAGGTTGCCAAGGTTGTGCAGCGCCGTAGCGGCGGCGGCCGATGCGTGTGGCGCGCGGTGCGGCATCGCAAGAGCTGCGGTAGGCGACGAAGCGCGCTGCTGCTGTTGTTGAACGGCATGCGAAGGTACCCTCTGCTGCTCAAGGGATCGCGCAGAGTTGGCTACAGCCGCCGTCGGCAGCTCCACCTCACGCGTCACGGAGGAGGAGAGCGCCGCAGCGCTGGTGTTGCAGACAACATCGCAGCCACCACGCGCCACCGCACCGATGCTGCCTGTAACGGTGTGGGCTCGTGGGGCTGTTGGTGCCTTTGCCAGCGCCGGAATGCGTCCCTCTCTTCCTGGCGATGGCCGCCGGGGCAGTGGACTGTCCTGCTGCGCCTCGCTCACCACGCCACCGACGCTCAGCACCGCCACGGCGTCTTCTGCTTCCTTTCCGGAGTCTTCGCCGACGTCCACCACGGCGTACCCGCGGTTGTAGAAGGGGCTGGCGTCGCGCAACAAGACAAGATGGGCCACCGAGAGGCGGTGATCGTCGTCGAACCGGCTGTGGTGGGAGCCGCTGCCGGAGACGGTGGCGGAGGTCGCTGCGGAGGAGGCGGCGAGGGCGGAGGCGAGAGCAGCAGCCGCCGCTGAGGCCGCCAGCGAGCGTGGTGACCGTGGCACACCGGCCTTGCGCGACGAGGTGGACGACGGCTGTGGCGACTGCGTCTGCGTCGGAATTGGCTGGTGCTGCTCTCGCTGTCGGGGTGTGTTTGCAGGGGAGGTGGTACGGGCAGGGGAGAAGGAGGGCCGTACAAGGCCGCTGGTGGGGGCGATGGGCACCGCGGTGCTGGACGGCGGTTGCGTCGTTGCCGCTGGTGGTGGTGGTGAGGGAGGGGAAGCAATCATCGCCGCTGCTGTTGTTGTAGTAATCTGTGGCTCTGCCACGCCGTGTCCACTCGTGAAGGCCGCCGTGCGTCGCAGCTGCGGCGTCTCCGTCTCGGTGTCATATGTGGAGGCGGTGCTTGCGTCAGACGGCGTTTCCCTTCCCTCCCCACCTGCCTCATCACTCAGCGCCTCGCCACGATGCGTCGTTGTCGTCCGCACAAATCGCTCCGGTATTTGCGGTGGTGGCGGTGGTGACTGCGTATGCGACCGCGGCCCCTGCACCGCCGCTGTTCTCGTTCCTGGGTTTGGTGCTGTCAGACCCGCCACCTCGTCGACGCTGCTGCTCTCGATTGAAGGGTGGTAGGACGGCGTCAAGAGCTGACGTGCGGTGTGGCTCTGCGTGTGCTGCGTCTCTTTGCTGTTGAGCTGATTTTTCACCAACAGAGATCGCTGCTGCTGCTGTTGAGCTGGCTGCACCGGTAGGCGTGGCGGGTCCTTGCGGCGCACGACGACGTCCCGCGGCGACGGAGACCCGGAGTGCGAGGGCGGAGCGGGCGGTGGCGGCGTGGAGAAGGACGCGGCAGGCGACGACGCACCAGCAGCAGCAGCGCCAGCAGTAAACGCTGTCGTCGGCGTCGTTACAGCTCCAGCTGCTCCCGTAGTGCCCAGCGAGGGCACAGTGAACTCGCCGCGCTCGCTGAAGCGCTGCCGTGGTGTGCGGTGCGCCGACGGTGGTGTTGTCTGCAGAGAGGAAGAAAAATCACTCATGCCTATCCCAGCCACTCTGCTCGGACTGTCATGGCTATAACTTTTCTCTTCTCTGAGCTGCTGCTGCTGCTGCTGCTGGTGTGGCGGAGGACTCCATCCAGGCTGCCCGGGATTGTTGGTGACTGAGGTGCGCGGCGCCATCGCCGCCGCAGCCGTCTCCACCATCTCCCACGTCATGGGCGAGAAGTCGTGTGTGCGGGACACCAGAGCGGAGGGGAAGGGCGGCGAGCGTGGCGAGGAGCCGAGGGCGGTCGAGGGTGCGATCGCGCTTGTGTTGGTGATGTCCAATACGTTCGTGGTTGACCGCTGCTGCTGCGTGTGAGGTACCTCTCTGCGTGACAGCGAGGCGGTTGCCGACGTCTCTGGCGAGGCCGGCGAAGGCGCCTCCACCGTCCGGCTCGGCAGCGTTGGCCGCAACATTGCCACGGGCTTCTGCAGGCTTCGAATGGCCTCTTCGAGGGCTGTCTGCCGCGCCGCTGCCGCACGCACCGCGGCAGACAACACACGACTCTCCTCCACTGTCAGATCGGCAGAAACAACCGTGCTATCGCACGAGAGGTCTGTAAGCGCTGGCAGAGGATCAGCGAGGCTGCGTGGCTGCTGCGTGGGTGCCGAGACATCATCCCTGTGCGGCCCCGCAGGCGCGCCAGCGACGGCACTGCTGCATGACACCGCACTACGCTCGTTTTGGTGTGCAGATGAAAGTTGCCGTGGGGTGTACGGCTGCGCCGCCTCGTGGGAGGAGCGCCGGCGTGCCGGCAGCCGTGCAGCGTGCGGTGACGGCGATCGCGCGGTGGCGCCATTCTCCCCGCTGCGCAACAACGCCTCTGCCTTACCCTTAAGAGTGAAGTCCGCCAGCGCCCCTGCGCCACGTCCCGCCGGTTGTGGAGATGCCGAGCGCGACGGCACGGGCGGCGGCGCTGCCCCGTCACCACCGCTCGCCTTGCGCAACACCAGCGCACCTGCCGTTGCGGCTGACTGCTGCTTGTGAGGATGATTCTGTTGCTGCTGCTTGCGGTGCCACCCCTGCAGATCTGGCAGCCGCGTCTGACGCCGCACCTCCTCCTCCGTCAACATCGCGGCCCCCGCGGGCTCCTCCGGCAGCCCATCGTCTGGCCTCGCGCTGTGGTCAATGAACGGGCTCATGTAGGAGTCCGCGTCGGGGAGGCGCACCAGCGGCTCCGGCTCACTGCTCACATCTTCTCCTTCAGGTTCGGCAACAGGCACAGGAGCCTCCTCTTCATAGGCGACAAGGCGGTCCACCAGCGCCTGCCGCAGGCGTTGCCACCGCAGCTCCAAGTCACGCAACGCACGCGCACGTGCGGCACAGACAACATCGGCTGTCGGCCGCAGCAGCACAATTGTATGGCTCTGACTGACCGGGCCGGCGAGGAGGGCGAAGGCGGAGAGGGGGGCGGTGGAGAGGGTGCTGCGGCGCAGCGTCGCGGCCGGTGCGTCGATACCGTTCATATCCTCCTGCTGCTGCAGCAGCGCAGGAGTCGAAGCCGTGGCGGACGTGTGCCGCCGGCGTGCATCGGTGTTGCTGCTGTTGTGTGGGGCCCGCTGAAAGGAGTAGTTGAGGTCGGAGATAACGAACGGAAGGGTGGAGGGCAGCAGCAGCGGGCAGCGCGCCGCCACCTCATCCGCCGCCGCGTCGTCCCGCATCGACGTCTCCGCCGTAACTGTGCTTCGCCGTGCTCGTGGCGTGGCTAGCGGTGTGGCAGGAAAGAGCGAGCGAGAGGCGGGTGGCTTCGTGTCGTCATCCCCTGCCTGCACCGCATCATCAGGGCCCTTCATCTGCACCAGAGGATCAATCGACAGCCCCATTGCCTCGCTTGTCTCATCGATGGCGTAGACAACATCCACGACGATCTGCAGCGAACTCGCAAGGGCAAGAGCCAACACAGCATCGAAGCGTTCGTACTGCTGCAGCAGCCCGAGTCCGTGGAAGTTGTCGTGCAGGCAAGGGGCACCGGTGAAGACGGCACGCGTATTCGTGATGAACGCCGGCCAATACAGCTCCCGTCCGCTGCTGTCCTGCGTCGGAGCCGGAAGCGATCCACGCCGACTTGCAGCCCCGCTTTGCTGCTGTTGTTGCTGCTGCTGCGGAGACGCCGCACTTGTTTGAACGAGGGAGTAGGAGGAGACGGAGGGCGGGGAGCGGAGGTCGCGTGCGGAGCTCCCCCACTCACACTCCAGCTCTGCGTCCTTCAGCGTCTGCTTCGCTTCACGGGGCGAGAGCTGCTTCCGCACGTGCGCGTTCCACTGCTCTCGCTTACGCGCCTCGATGTCAATGGAGCGAAGCACGGCACTGATTTTCGCGGACATCGCCTTTCCCTGCGGCCAGCGCGCCAACACCCGCTGCTGCTGCTGCAGCGCGACTGGTTGGTGGAGCGTGGACAGCGAGGTGGACGCGACGGAGGTTAATGGCGTCCAGCTAGACAGCGCCGCTGACACCGGCGTGGCAGAGGCAGAGCTATCGCTTGTGTGCGGCATCCGCAGGGCTTCACGTCGCACCCGAACGAGGCAGCGGCGATGGCTGTAGTCGGTGGTCCACGGCGCCGCGGCTGGCGCGACGGCATTCCCACCGCCAGCAACACTCCTGCCGCTGTGCAGGCGATGTAGATGACTCGACGCACTTGTTGCGGTAACGGTGAACGCGGTACTCCCCTCCCCACCAACCGGAAACACTGAGGTGGACGCGAGGGGCTGCCGCTGCGGAGAGGAGGAGGCGGAGGACAGCTGCAAGGAGTCCTCCATCGCCGTCATGTTGTCGTGGTAGAGGACGGAGGGAATGGTGTGGGGCGGAATCACCCATGTAGGCGGGTAGGCGCGTCGTACCGTGCCAGCAACAGAGAAGGCAGGACGGGCACTTTCAGCAGCGAGATCACTTGCGTGAAAAAGGTGAGAGCTAGTGGTGCTTGCACCACCACCAGAAGATGCCAGGGCGAGAGCTGAGGCTACGTCGCGTAGTTTCGGGTACTGTCGTGTCCACGCGTGAAGCACCTCGCGGCTGTAGGCGAGCTCCTGCACGGCAGTGAAGCCACCGTCCTCGTCTTCCACCTCCTCCGCAGCAGCGGCGGCGTCGCGCTCGCGTTGCTGTCGTTGCTGCTTAGCCTGGCGTCGCCGCTGCAGCTCGCGGAGACTTGTTTGGAGGGAGTCGGCGTCATCGTTGCTCGTCGCGATCTCGCGGAAAGAGAGCATGGCCTACCCTATTTGTGTCTGCGTGCGAGTCTGTGCTTCTGATAACTTCCAAATTGTTTGTTGCTTGACACAGCGAAGGCGAGAAGGAAGAAGGAGGAATATGTGGTAAAAATTCTAGTGTGTCTCGTAGTGGTACAGCGGGTGCTCTCTCTCTCTCCTTTTCGCCTACACGCGTCTCTTCTCTCTCGCTCGAGGACACGAAGCAAGAGAGGTACAACAAAAATAAAAATATAAAGGAACACGAGTAAGGAATTCTAAGAATGAGATATAATGCGGGTTGTGCGAGAGGCGGAGAAAGAGGGAGGGGGGGGGGGGAGGGGGGGGGGGGCACACCACCCCCCCCCCCCCCAAAAAAAAAAAAAAAAAAAAAAAAAAAAAAAAAAAACCCCACCCCTTCTTTTTCCCGTTTGCGGAGCTCTATCGGCCGCGTGCTGCATAGCGACGTCAGCGGATGAAAATTACGAGAGGGAGAGAGAGAGAGAGAGTAGTAGTAGTAGTAGAAGGAAGAGGTAGATAGAGTAGTAATCAAAGGGCATCTATTATTGAGAAGGAGAGATCTTCCTGTTTCTTGTCGTTGCACAGAGTTTCATGAGTGGGTGAGCAACGTTGAGAAAAAACCCCAAAACCCCCAAATTAACTCTTTTTTGTGGTTATAATTTTTTTTTTTTTCCCCCCTCCCTCCCCAAAAAAGGGGAGGGGGGGGGGGGGAAAAAAAAAAAAAAAAAACCCCCCCCCCCCCAAAAAAAAAGAAAAAAAAAAAAAAAAAAATAAAAAAGGAAAAAATAAAATAACCCCCCCTTTCCCCCCCCCCAAAAAAAAAAAAAAAAATTTTAATTTAATTTTTTATAAAAAAAAAAAAAAAAAAAAAAAAAAAAAAAAAAAAAAAAACCCAACACCGTCGTAATCCAAAGACGCTTGTCGCCAACACACTAACACAGAAGCACGCACAAAAAAAACAAAATCTGCTCTCTCTCTCTGCCTCTCTCTTGCAGCACCTACGCCTTACTACGCGAGGGCTGATGTGGCGGCACCGTGTCCCACGACTCCGGATAGCGGGGACGGAGACGGTCACCATACTCATCCGCAAACGTCGGCGCCGCTCCTGACACCGGCGACGGCCCCGTAGCACCCGTAAACTGCAATTGTTCCCGCAGCTCCTGCAGGCGCTCTGGAGAGAGAACCTGCCGCGGCCTGCGCAGCTGCGCCTCGACCGCGTAGTTGCTGCTCTGGTGCGTCGCCGGCTCGCGCACCGCCGGATCGACGTGCAGGCTCGGCGACGTGTACGCCGCTGGCTGGGCGTAGCTCTTGATGCGGTAGTAGGGCTCCCGCAGTACGGCCTCGTTCATCTCCACGGTGTCCCGCTTCAGCCACTGTGCGCGGCGGGCCCAGCCCGGCAAGGGGTGGAGCAGCTCGCGCCACGCCGTGCGGTAGCGCAGAGCGCAGGTGGTGTGCCGAAGCATGAGGGATGTGGCTGAGGAAGGTGAGTGGACCTCTGACATATTTGTTTGTTTGGTAACAGTGCGTGGCAAAGGGGAAAAAAGAGAGGAGGGAGGTTGAGGACGAGTTGATGGGTGGCGGAGAGCGGCAGCGAGGGAAGACATCAGCCTCTTTGCAGAGGCACGGAATCCTTTGCAAATACAAGCTGTACACCTTTACCAACTACACTCTTCCAAGGGAGGTAGAGGATGTCACAATAGCGGGCAGAAGAACAATTATAATAAGAGAAGGACTTGCGCCACCGTTCGCTGCGACCGAAGGGGCACATGAAATTGGAAAAAATAAAGAGCTTTTTTTCGCCTTGCGTTGTTGTCATCCGTGTCCATTTCGCTCTTGCGCGAGTCGTCTCGATGTGGTTGCCAGTACCGCGGCGGGTGATAGGGCCAGCTGAGGTCTCGGCTCCACCCTATTAACAGAGCATACTTTCGCATATTTCATTCTGACGCGTTGTCTTGATCATGCAGCAAGAAAGAGACACCCAAAAGAAACACACACATACACAAGCACAGAGGAGTGCGGAAAAAACAATTAAAAAACAAAAAAGATACGAGCACGAGTTGTACGCAGCTACACCCACGTAGGAGAGAAAAAAGAAGAGAAAAAAGAAAATAACACGACTTTGAAACAAAAAAGAGACCCAGAAGTAAGGCACCCGACAGGTGTCTGCAAGCAACACCGACAATCACCAAAAAAAAAATCTAGAAAAAGAAAAAATAAGAAGACAATGGAGGGTATATGCGTTGAAGGGAAAGCACAGCAACAATTGACAGCACAGTACAGAGAGAGAGGAGAAGAAGAGAAACACAAAAGTACAACCCTGTTGAAGAACACAGCCGCAGCAGCTGACGTTGTACCACCGGCAAGAGAAATAATCAATATGAGACGTATTGTCGCAGACGAAAAAAAAAAGAGAAAAGAGAGAAGGGGAAAAAAAAAGAAAAGACAAACACCTGTGATCTATGCCTCAAGGTAAAACGAGAATTTGGAGGAGCTCCACAAATTACACGCACTGTGAGCAGCAAGTAATAAAACTCGCCCACTGCATCTCCTCCCTCCTCCTCTTTCACATTAATCTCAGCGACGGATCGGGCGAATACCCTTGGGCTTCGCCAGCGTCGTGGCGCACTTCGGAATGTGCCGCGCCGCCACCTCCTCGGCGAACTTCCGCCCGCAGTGTGGACACGGCACGCGATCATCATACTCGTCCGGCAGCGGGGCCGGCGGTGGCGCCATCGCTCCGGTCCCGAAGCCGCCCCCGTTCTGGTTCCGCACCGCCTTCATGGCGGCCTGGAACTGCTCGTGCTGGACCTTCCACTTGGGCAGCTTTGCCTTTGCCGACGCCGCCGCCGCAGCTGCATTGCGTTGTGCAGCTGCGTTGCGTGGCGCAGCCTTCTGCACGGCCTCGATCCCCTCCACGCCGTCGAGGCGCTGATCGCGCATGTTGAAGACCTTGCGTGGCTTGTTCGTCTGCTTGCGGCAGAGAGCCTCGTGGCGGGCGAGGACGGACACGCGGAAGGTGCGGCCACAACTGCCGCACTCCGCCATCGGCTCCCGCGCCGCTGCGGCGGACTCGGCGGCAATAATGTCATTCTCCGGGGCGTCCATCACGCCCGTGAAGCCACCACCTGCAGCAGCGGCACCAGCATTCCCGCCACGGCTGTTCGGCGGTGCCATCCCTGGCGGGTACGCGTTGGCCCAGTCGCTCATGCCGCCACCACCGCCACCCACAGGCATGTCATCCAAGTTCACCGGGACTCCGCTGCTGGCTGGCGCGGCAGCGGGGCTTCGGTTTCCCGGCGGACGGCGTCCAGCAGCCGCACCGGCAGTGGCGCGTGGTGGTGGTTGTTGCCTTACCGGGGCTGCGTACGCGGAGTCGGCGTCGTCGTCGTCATCGTAGGCGTGAGACGAGCCAGCGCGTCCCGCCGCCGGCTGCTGTGAAGCACGCGCCGAGGAGGAGGAGGCGACAGCCTTTGCGTTGCCACCAGACGGGCGGACAGCGCTTGTCTTGGCGGTGGCGCCGGTGCGTGCCTTCTTGCGTGCAGCCGCGGCAGCCGATGACACCGGGTCGTTTCCATAGTTCACATCAACGTCCGAGTTCCACGCGGGGCGGTTGTTGCTGGCACCGCCGCGGCTGTTGCCACCACCGCGGCCACCAAATCGCGTGTTCTCCTCCTCCTCGTAGGGGTCGGGTTCGTCTTCCACTTCCTCCACGTCCTCTTCTGGGTAGGCGTGGCGCTGCTGCTGCTGCTGCTGTCTTTCTGCGAGGGCAGATGCGTTAGAAGCCTTCGAGGACGACACAGGCCGTCCATCGGCCGCACCACCCTGCTGCTGTTGCTGCCGCAGCCGCTGCTGCTCACGCTTGAAGAAGGCGATGCTGGTGCGAAGGGACTCGAGAGAGATGCTGGCACCGAATCCACCACCGCCACCACCGGCGCTTCCGCTGTTGCGACCTGCGTTAGAAGACGTGGAGGAGTTGTTCGAGAGCGCCATGAGGCTGCTGACCGAGACCGCGTTGTTGTTGCTGTTGTTGTTGTTCTGCTGCTGCGCAGACGGCGGGCAGACGCGAATGATCTGATTCGACAGCATCGCCCAGAGCTGCCGCGCCTGATCGGGTGTGATGATGCCCGCCTGCGTTGCCTGCTTGAAGTCCGTCTCCTTCACGTAGAGCACACGACCATCAGCGGCGGCGTCGTCAGCGCTTCCCGCACCGCCGTGGCCCGAGGAAGGATGGCGGGAGCGGGGCACGTGCGGCGGGGGGCGAGAGGAAGCCCCACCAGTCGGCGACGCCAGCGACGGGACAGGAGTGCCGCTGCCGGTGCTCGCGGCATCCCCGCCACTCGGAGACGGCTGTTGCTGCTGCTGTTGTTGGTGGAGGCGCTCCTCGCGTAGCTGACGAGCGCGGTCCATCTGTGCCTGCCGCTTCGCCGCGTAGTCCTGCACGAAGTCCGTCGCCGGCGTGCGAGAGTTGTTGCTGCTCCGCATGACGCTTATCAAGGCAATGGGATACAAGAAATCGGGATAAATGAGAAAGAAAAACAAGAAAAAAGAGGGCGAGAGACAGCAAAAAAGGGGAGAGAGAGAAAGAAAAATCTATCGTGCGCAATTTCGTTGTGTTTTGTTAGTGAACGTTGGGTGTAAACTTCTCAAGAAGATAACAGCAATGCAAAAAAAAAAACACAGATGCACACTGGCGTTGCCGTTGGGCTGCGTTGTGCAGCAGACCTCTTCAGCTTGCAGAAGAAGAAGCAGCACATGCGCGTATTTTGTGGTAAGCAACAGTAATATGGTATAAATCGCGCAATGCACCATACATGGAATACGCAGAATGAAGAGAAGGGGTAGCAAAGAGGAGGTTGGGAAGAGCAGTACGATAGTGCGAGCAGCATCTCAAAGACTCAATACAACAACAAACACAGGTGCACCTGTCTCTACGAAAATCATCTTGTTTATGTGAGAAAGAGATATGCAGGAGCAGCGACATGCTTGCAGCAGCATGCAGCACCGAGAAGCTCATGATCTCACCTCTATGCGCCGGCAGTGCCACGCAAGCAACACCAAAGTCGCACAGAATCTTCTCTTCTCTTTTTCTTTTTCTCGCAAACATTTTCGCTCCGCAACGCATGAACGTATTGTTGACCTTCTTCTTTACTTCATCTTGTGCTTCTGGTGTTGGCTGCCTTGCAGTGAAGAAGACTGAATACAAATGAAAAAAAATATTCGAACGAAGAGAATTCGGTGTTTTAGCTAAACCACGGCGACGCACAAGAGGCAAAGACTAAACAGCACCCGTTCTTTTTTTGTTTCCTGTCGTTGCTGACGATCGAGGAGTCTCTTCCAAATCACGCCGCGCGGTGAAGATGAGAGACGGAGGTGCGAATAAGGTGAGGTGGGGAAAAGCTAACAACAACGCACACACATACACAAACAAAACAAAAGAAAGAAAACCTGCTCGACTTTCTCTCCTTCTTCCGCCACAACCACCACTCCCAACGGCGTGAGGACGGCGCAGACGTGATGTGAATAAATTGTTCTCCTCCTTATCAAAAAGAACCCAACAGCCCTTACCATAAGAAAAGTAGGCAAAGAGAGATACATGCGCGTCAGTAACCAGAATATCGAAAAGAGAGGGAGGAAAAGAATGGGTGGACATCGACAGTAGTGTAGCCGTCCAGGTCCGACTCGTTTTGTCCCCATTGAGCTGCGAAACAAGACGAGACACAGAGAAAGAGAGGGAAGCAAGCCATCACGACCTCGCCGCCGCTCACCAAAGGAAAGTAAAAAAATAACAATAGTGAAGATAAAAAAAAAGATTATACAGATGATGAGGAAAAGAAGAAGGAAAAAAAAAGCGGAGTAAGGAATTTAAGTCGATGTACGATGAAAGAAAAAAAAAAGGGTTGACGAGGGAATGTCGCGTAGCGACGCAGTCGTGGTGGCTGCCCTTTTCTCTCCCACTCTTTCCCTTTGTGTTATTCAAACAGGCGCTACTTACTAATTTTTCTTCGTCTGGATTTGCACAACAACAACAGCAAGACACAGAGGGGGATGAAAGGCAAGGGGAACACGAGACGAGTAGAAGATGAAAGACATCCACAAGAGAAAGAGGGAGGGAGTACATCGATAGAAGTAAAAGAAAAAGAAAGAAAAAAGGTAGAAAAAGGGCAAAACGAACACAAAAAGCGGAGGAGAAAAATGAAGAAGAAAAGTAGAAGCCAAAAACGTGCGCATGACTCCTGTATAGGATGACAGAGAACGACCCAAAGAACAAAATAATAATGATAATAGTAATAATGATAAAATATGCAAGACAGACGCCCGCATCCGCCAAGCAGCACCAACAACCGCAATTCGTCCATACACAGCAAAAATACAAAGAGAAAGGAGACGTCACGTGGAAGGAGGGGAGGAGACCTGTGCCTGACGGAGCCGATCAAAGCGGCTCATGTCCACTGACCACGGCGTGAAGTTCTCCGTCGCCGGCCGCCGCCGCTTTGCGTTCACGTCGCGCGGCTGTGCGAGCAGCGCGGTAGGCACCGACGTGGGCAGGCCATTCTCGCCAAGGAACGGCGCACCCCCGCCGCCGCCATCGCTTTTGTTCTCAACGCCACCAACACCGCTACTGCCAGTGACGCTGCTCGGTGGAGGCTGCACAACAGGATGCGGAGGACCACCACCCGTACCAATGCTCGCTTGCCGATGCTGATCCGCACTCGTCATCACCCGGTCGCTCCCACCGTCCCTGTCACCGCCGCCGAGTCCGCCCTCGTTCGTGCCGCTCCCGTTGTTGTTGGCGGTGTGCAACGCGCGGCCGATGCCGTTCGACCCGGCAGGGCGTGTAGGGAGAAGCAGATAGGTGCCGCTGCCTTTGCGTGGTCCAGACGCGGTGCCGCCGCCGTCGTGCGACATGGTCAGAGGCATGCGCTGCAGATGCTGGGCCGCTGCGTCACCGCCGTTGCCACTGTGCGCCTGGTGCTGGTACTGCTGCTGCTGCCGCGAGCCCCCACTGTTCGTGTGACGGTCCGTGCTTACATCGTTGCTGCTGCTGCTCTCCCCGATCATGCTCGGCTTGAAGGAGGGCAACTTCATCGCGTAGGCGGCACCAACACCGCCGTTCGTGGTCGATGTGATGACGGTGCCACTGCCATTGCCCAGAGCAATGCGCGGGGCAGTCGCAGACGTGGCGCTGCTGTTGCTCTGCTGCACGCGTGCCATCTGCTGCGTCCCATTATTACTGCCGCTGTGCTGCTCCGATACCGGCTGCATCGCCTTCGTGTTGGCGTAGATGCCGGTGTCGCTGCGACTATTCGCCGCACGTGCCTCGAGGTCGCAGGAAGAGGAAGCAGAGCCGTCGCGTGCCTTCGCGGCCATCTTGCGCAGACACCGCACCGAGTTGCGATTCACCGAGTCACCGTGCCGCTCCCCCGAGCTGACGCTGCTGTTGCGGGACGACGGGGCGGCGGAGGAGGAGAAGGCAGAGGAGGAGGAGGCGTTGCGCGTCTGCATGGGTCGGTGTGGTAGCACTTCATCCAGGCCCGCCACGAGACTCACCGACGCACTGCTGGGGCGACGGCTCGAACCATACAAGTCGTTGCGGCTGCGCCGACGTCGCTGACTCCCTGAGCTCTCCATGATGTCGCCACCCTCGCCAGAGCGACGCACCGTCCCACTGCCGCGGTGGCGGTGGTGGTGATGGCGGTGGTGGTGGTGTTGGTGCTGCTGCTGCTGCTCGTGCTCCTCTCCGTCCTCGTCCTTGAAGTGCTGCAGCGCACGCGCTGAGTTGGACGTCTGATCCCGTGTGTGCAGCCGCCGCTTCGAGGCGCTGCCCTCGCCTTCCGGTCCGGCACCACCGATACTGCCATGAGCAGAGTGCCCGCGACGGCGCTCAGCGCTGCTTGTTGCCGCGTTGCTCGCCGCCGCCGCCTTGGCCAGCCGTCCTCGAGCTTTACCATCAAGCAGACTCTCGCTGCTGAAGCTGAAGGAGCCGTCGTAGCGGGTCGACGCGGAGGACGTCTTGCGTGGGCGGTTCCGCTTCGACGACTCCCGCGAGGGACGACGAGGCGAGGAGACCGCCGCGGTTGTGTTCGTATGTGTCGCAGCCGCGTGCTCATCTGCATCGTTGCGCAACAGGAAATCTTTGCTGTCTGCTCGTGTCGGCAGGTGGCCATCGCTGCCGGCCGTCAGCACCGCGTTGGCAGCATTGATGGAGTTGCCGTTTGAGCCGGCACCCGCTGCGGTCGTCGTTGCCCCGCGGCCACGGTAGTTCTTGCTCTCCGTGTTGGACAGCGTCGGTGGCTGCGGCAGCAAGGAGCCGCTGTTTGTGGGTGCGACACGCGCGTGGGTTGTGGCAGAGGAGCGATGCTGGCTCTGCTCGGCGGTGGCGTCAGCAGACGAGACGGCGGCACTCCTTCCACTGCCAACACCACCGCTGCTGTGTCTGCCGTTGTCGCTGCGCCGCGGGTCGCCGGACGGGGGCGGACCGAGAGGGGGATGCGCCGCGGTGGCGTTGTCGCCGTTGTTGCCGCGGCTGCTGCTGCCGCTGGTCTGCTTCGTCTTCGACTTGCGTGACTCACTGTCAGCACCGGAGCGGTGGTGCGGGCGACTGCTGCTGCTGCTGCTGCTGCTGCCACTCGCGGTCTTGCCCTTTCCCCGTACGCGGAAGCCTTCGCTGACGGAGAGCAGCGAGTATTTGCGTGTTACTTTACCGTGCCGACTGGTGCCACCGGTCGACGCTTCATCGCCGTCGGCTCCGTGTTCGTCATCGCGGTGGTTGCGGCGTTGCTGCTGCTGCTGCTGCCGCCGCCGTGTGCTTCGCTCCCGCCTCAGAGAGGCATCCTCATCTCCCCCTCGCGAAGACACATCATCGCCATGCAGTGACGTCTGCGGAGGGCTGCGAGCGGAGTTGCTGCCGCCTGTTTGACCTGCGAACTCGTCAATGAGCGGTGTCGGCGAGACGTTTTTCGTGGCGACGGCGGAGGACGAGACGACGGCTGCACCCGCCGACACGCACCCTGACGCTGCTGTGGCTGCACTCCCCTGCATCGCGCCGGCAGTGGCAGCGGTGGTGTTGCCCACACTGGATGTGCCTGGCTGCAGAGGGACAGATGTTGCGGTTGTGTTTGTTGCCGCCACTGTGGCTGATCCGCTTGGCGTCATGTTGGCCGCCGCTTGCGATCCCGGCCCGGCTGCCGCAGTACCGGCCGCTACCCCAGACATCCGAACAGACGGCTCGAGCTGGCTGAGGAGGTGTTGTCGTAGCTGTTGTTGCTGGTGCTGGTGCTGGTGCATCTGGTGTGGGTGCCACAGCGTGTTGAATGTGTTTGCGGAGGCAACCACAGAGGCTACGTGCACACCACCGCTACCAGCTGCTGTGGGTCTCGCCATGCCTGAGCCGGTCGTCGCCGCTGCTGCCGCTGCCGCTGCTGCTGCTGCTGCTGCACGTGGGTAGGAGTTATGAGGAAAGAGCAACGCTTCGTTGGCGGACGGCGTGGGCTGCAGAGAAGAAGAGAGGGAAGGGGTGACGTCTTCACCAGCCAGCCCTTTCTGCGACGCAGCCGCTCGTGCCACCCCGACCTGATTGCTAACGGTGCTACCACCCGGTGTCGGTGCGCTGCCAAACTCAGAGGGCGTCAGACGAGGAGTGCCGTAGAGCGCTGCGGATGCGGTGGTGGGTGCCGCAGCCCCACTCAAGGCGGCAGAGGATGCGGTGTAGTCGCCGATATCGGCAGCGAAGAGGCTACCGAAGGAGTCGTCTGCGCCGAGTGCGGTCTGCGGCCGCATCAGCAGGTCCGCCGCTGTGCCATTCATATCCGTTCGACTTCCCTGCCGCAGTGAACCGCGCACGTTGCCCCGATTTCGCCGCAGCAGCTGCCCGTGGTGCTGATTCGTGAGAGCTGCGTGCATGCCGATGCTGCTGCTGGTGCTGGTGCTGCTGCTCATGCTGTGGTGGCTGCTACCGGTGGTCGCTGTGGCTGTGGTGGTGGTGGTGCTGCAGGTGCTCCCCATGTGATAGAGACTGGTGCCCATACCGCTGGCGTCGCTGCCGGGGCTCTCCGAGGCTCGCTGGAGGGCCTGCCGCGACAGACGTGGACGCTCCTTTGTGTGCGTCGACGCCTTCTCCGCTGCCGGCGTACTCTCCTGCGTTGCGGTGGAGGGCCGCCCGCGTTGCTGCCGCTCCGCCGCCGCCGCGGACGCACCGCTATGACGTTTCTCCAGTGGCGGCGAAGGGCTGGACCGTCTGCTGCTCTTCTTCGACGCCCCGCTGCTACCGCGGAAGAGGGCACGGAAGAAGCTGCCGGAGCGCGTGAGGGGCTTCTCCCGTGCTGTCGAGGCGCCTGGCTGCTGCTGCCGCTCTTGCCTGTGAGACGTGGGAAGAGAGTGTCGTCGACTGCTGCCGCCGCTGCGACCGCTGGTGCTGCTGCGACTGCTGCGGCGGCTCCCCGCACTCGCAGAGCTACGCCGGCTGCTGCGACTGTGGCGGCTTCCAGAACTGCGGCGGTCATCGGCATCCTCGTCGCTAAACGTCTCGGCAGCCAGCACGTCCATGAAGGACCCGTAACCGCCGCTGCTCACGAAGGAGGGAGACGCGCCAAAGCCGAGAGGGCCGAAGTCGCCGCCGGCGTGCCTGTCATGCCGCGCGGTTTTGCGTGCCTTCTGTGCGGCGAAGTCGAGTCGGCTCAGTTGGCGGTCGTCGAGGCTGCGCAGAGCTTCCTTTGAGATGGGCTTGCTAGTCTTCAGGGGGCCCGACCCTGTAGTGGAGGCTGCGGGTGCACTAGCGTTGTTGCGGTGGGGCGTGGTGGCCGATTGAAAAGCTGGCAGCCCTGCTGCTGCTGCTCCGGCGCCTGTTCTGGCTCTGGGTGAACCCGATGCGGCGAATAGCGGAGAACCACTCTGCCTCGTCTCGCCACTTCCCCCGCGCATCCTCGCTGACTTGTTCGCCGCCACGGGGCTGCTCGTCGACAGCACCTTGTTGCTGTTTATACCGTAGCTGCCACTCGCAGTGCTTGTGAAGCTGCGGGCTGACGGCGAGGCGATGTCGTTTTGTGAGGCGTTGCGGCTGCCTTTCTGGCTCCCACCAAGAAACTTCCGTCGCCACCCCTGCAGCCCGGTCGGCTTGTCTGCACTGCCGCCGCCGGTGCGTGTCTCCGCCTCACCGTGCTCGGCAGGTGCCGTCGTGGACGTTGCGGAGAGCGCTGGTGCGCCGCTGCTGCGTTGGTTGGTGTTGTTGCTGCTGCTGTTGTTGTTGCTGCTGCGTGGAGCACCGGGTGAGGTGGGCAGCAGCTGCTGCTGGGGCAAGAAGGCGGCGGCATTCAGCACCCCGATAATGGGTCGATGTGGACTGCCGACGCCGTTGGAGCTGGGAAATCCTCGCTGCATCTTGCTAAACCGCGCCGCGAGCAGCGCCTCCTCCCTCTCCCGCGCAATCTGCCGCTGGTTGACCTCGTTCTGCGTCATGCGGCGGCCCATTGCGACGCTAGAGCGGTAGGGCTGTTGCACCGAGCCGCGCCGCATCTGCACCTCTACAGCGTCCACCTCCTCGTCATCTTCGTCGCTCAGCGTATCGCTGTCATCGCTGCCGCTGTGCCGTGCGCCTCGTGCGACGTCGCTGCCGGGCGTTACGGAGGGGCTGTTGCCCACACCGAGGCTGCTGTCGCTCTTGTCAAAAAACTCGTCTGCGTCGTCGAAGTCCACGGCGGAGTTCGATCGCGGCGGTTGCCGGCGGCGGCGGCGGCTCGCCGTCTTCATCTTCCGCGCGTAGGCAGAGTACTGTGTACGAGGCAGCCTGTTGTTGGGGATGCTACTGCTGTTTTTGCCAGGCTCAGCCACTGCCCCTGCTCCTGCTCTGTTTGCGGTCGGTGGTGCGGCCACGGTGCTGCAGCTGACGCTGCGACTCAAGGTGGACCGGCTGGTGCTGTCTCCACTGCTGCGGCTCGTGGCTCGGGAGGCGGTAGAGGCGGACGAGCGGGAGGAGCGGCCGTCATCTCCGCTGCGGCTGTCTTCCCCGTCGTCATCGCCGTACAGACTTGATGCCGCCGAGGAGAAAACTAGAGAGCCCAAATCGGTGGCGCGGCTTCGCGATGGTGCTGCGCGAGGCGACGGCGCTGCCGCCGCCTGCGGACCTCGTCCCTTCTGCGTTGAGGGCGACGCAAAGAGCACGTTTGCGAGGGTTGCCTTGACCGTCCGTGGTGAGGGCCCGGCTGGCTGTTGCTGCTGCTGCTGCTGCTGCCGCTGGTGATCGACAGCGTGTGGTGACGACACAGCGGAGGAGCTGTTGACCGCCGAGGTGCTGTTTGAGCGGCTTGGGTGCCGCTCCAGCACCCCCAGCTGTGCCTCCTTGCCGCGTCGCTGGGCTGTTTTCTTCAGCACGATCTTGGGGAACTTCATGGTGATCGTTCTCGCTGCGTCCTTCGCGTAATGTTAAGCGACAACAACAATAACCGAAGCGTTTACAAGAGTGAGAGAGAGAGAGAGAGAGAGAGAGCGCCTAAAAGTTATTATTTGCGTCAGTGCAGTCCGCTATGAAAATAAAGAAGAGAAAAATGCGGTGAAGAGAAAAAGAAGAAGAAAATTCTGGCAAAATCGAGACGAAAAGCAGTGCAGGAAAGATGGAAAAAAGAAGAAACCAATTTGTTATGCGTCGATGTCTCCCACCGCTCTACAGGGCTTTAGAAGTAAGACAAGCACAAGACACAAATTGCCCGATTTGTGTGTACGTGAGAGAGAGGGCAAACGATGAAGGGTGAATCAAACAAACGGAATGAGCTGCCCTTGACAAAAAAAAAACACAAAACAGAGGAGGAGAAAACAAGAAAAATGATCCAAATTTATTTACACATGCAAATAATCGGTTCAAAAGAACAATGGAAGAGCCAGAAAAAAAATAAAAGAGGAAACACTTGAGACAAAATAACACCGAGGAAAGACAACAATGACAACAACAAATAAGAGACTCAGATGGTAACGTACGACAACACGTGTGCTCCGTTGCTCAGAAAGAGCAACAATAAGTGTGAAATGGGTTAGCGTGTATGACGCGTGGAAGAGAGATAGAGAGAAAGAGAGAGAGAGCAGGGAAGGGAGAAAATATTGTCGCTTCCTTGCTATCGCTGCGTCTCGTCGAAGTTTAAAAAGAGAAAGTAGAAAAAAAAAGATGGTAGGAGATGATGGGTAAGCAGCAACGAGCTCCACGTAGACGAACGCAGCAACACGTATGACGAGTAGAGAAAGAGTGAGAGTACAAATTACTCAGAAGGGAGAATATTGACAAAACGTTGGAACCGCACGGAAGCGGAGTGCTTTGCCGGAGAGAACAAGCGGAAGTAGAAAAAAAAGAAGGAGAAAAAAAAAACAATTGCGAGCACACCCAAAGGGAAAAGAGGGAGAAAGAAGGGGAATAAACCCTGTGACCACTTAATTCCAGCGAATAGCTCGTGACTATATATGAAAAAAAAAAAGAAGAGATTATTACACGCAACAAGATAAAGAGAGAGAAAGAGAGAGAGGACAACCCCACAAGATACAAATATTCGTTCAACAGTGCCCTGCGGAGATGAGTGGATGGGTCAAGCAATCGGAGGAAGAAGAAGGAAGAAGAGACAAAAGGAACCCAGCCAAGGAGACTACCGCGTAAGAGCTTGTTAACGCAGCCAAGCAGAACAGTCGAGGACGGAGAGAAAGAAAAAGAGAGAGAGAAAAGAATCGTAATGTCGTCGGAGCAGAAGCGATGGTGGAACCAAAAATAAAGAGAAAAGACAAACAAAAGCAGAGGAAGAGAAAAAAAAATTCGGTTTAAATAAGATTCTTTTCTTTTTTTTTGTCGTCGT
Source organism: Crithidia sp. LVH-60A (assembly GCA_030078075.1). Lineage (NCBI taxonomy): Eukaryota > Euglenozoa > Kinetoplastea > Trypanosomatida > Trypanosomatidae > Crithidia > Crithidia sp. LVH-60A. The sequence goes on from CP119671.1 coordinate 540,842, forward strand.
TTGTTCTAACCGAAACGAGAGCGGTACTAAAAGCAACAGGTGAGGAGAAAGAAGTCAAGTGGACTGTTTGGGTAGTCCGTATAAAACGAAGAACAACCTTAGAAAAAAAAAGAGAAACAATTTGACGCACTTCGTCTCTTTTTTCCCTCTTTCCTTCTTTTTTGCTATTTCTTTTTTCTTAATTTGTGCTGCTTCGACTTGTCTGAGTGTCTTTGGCGAGAAGAAAAAGAGACGGGATATGTACAGGGAGTGAGCAACGCTTCGCGCGCGCACACACACACACACACACACTAAAAAAAAAAAAAAGGCACACACAAAGCTCTACGCAGCAGGAGACACAGGGCAACCGCCGATGTGCCACCGAGTGACTTATTATGACGAAAGAAGAGAGAAAGAGAGAGAGGAAGAGAGAAGCGGCAGAAAAAAAAATAGTAAATGATCGAAAGAACAAACTGATTTGATTTACAGAGGAGAAAAAAAAACCAGCGCGCAATGAAAAAAGAAAAACAAAAACACTTAAAGCAAAAGAGATGAGTGCACAAACACACAAATAACAAACCAAAACTAAAAAGTTAAAAGATCGTGAAGCGACCCAGCGCAGATTTGAAAGAAGACAGACAGACACTGACACAATAAATAAATAAAATGGGGGTGATGCTGGGTTGGAAAGCAGCGAAGAGGCACAGGTGTGCGCGTGTGGCGGTACTGTTGTGGGTGAATAGTATGGAGAAGGGGAGCTGAGAGGAGAAAACGACGCTACGTACACACACACACTCACTCGTCTATGCTTTCGGCTTTCCCACACGATCAGAAAAGAAAATAAGGAAAAGGGAGAAGAAAGGGTATCAACGCAGTGCTTTGAAAAAAGTGAAAAAGGGAGAGAGAAGGAAGCGCGCGGAAGCTAGATGCTGCAGCTCCAATATTGTTTTCTCCGCTTTGGAACCTTTTTTTTTTTGCAGGCGAATAAAAAAAGAAAAGAGGAAGTGATAAGGCAACGGGAAGTCCAGTGCAACACTGAGGGGTGAGTAGGAGAAAAAAAAACTAACCATAAAAAGAAGCAAGGAGAGACGCCAGACAATGCGCGAAGGTGAAAACGAGAGAAAAAAAAACTCTTAGAATAAAGACAACGACAGAGAGCAGGAAAGGAGAAAACAAACGAAAGAGCCCCGTCGGAATCGAAAGAAGGTTGCACGCGCGCAGCACGTTAGAAAGGGGGGAGGCAAAAGCGGAGGACAAAAAGAGAAATAAAAGAGATAGAGAGAGGCGTAATGCTGCGTGCCGGAGACGCTCACAGGGCCATCAACGCGCGCAAACACACAGAGACCCCCTTCGCGGTCACAGATAGGGGAAAAAAGAGAGAAAAAAGAAACGAGATGGATGTATATATGATTTTTTATGTAAATACAGCACACCGGCTTTGACGCGAGTTTAATATATATCTTTTTTTGGGGAATGAAGCTTTAAATACTTGCGTGATTTTTATTTCCTTGGAGGCTTTGGGTTTGTGTGCTTCGCTGTCAGTGAGCGCTTTTACAGGTGGGCCCGTAATGCTCGCTGGCAGGCTACGGAGAGAAACCAGGTGGCAAAGATCTCGCAGCCGTCACCTTCTTTAATAAAGTACTCTACTGGTTTCTGTCGTTGAAAGTAAAAGGGGTAGGGAAAGAAAGTAAAGAGGACAGGGAGAAAGAGTTGTGCTGTGTGTGGCATCGACTAGGTTATATGCGAATCTCGTCATCGCCAACCGATTTCTCGGCGGTTTCGCGCGGGCGTCGAGAAGTATCCGCCGCCGCTTTTTAGATCGAATTAAGTAATGCAGTCACGCGACTCAAGAAGAACGTGAGTGTTTACTTCCCTCTTTCGCTTTTACAGCTGCAAAGCCGTCCACACTAGCTGGCGCAAAACCCCCAAAGAAGCATGTGTTTGAGAGATGGAGGAGCTGACGGGACTTCCGCCTCTCCGTCGCCTCCATTATAACACCCAGAAGCGTGCGTAAGCAGATGAGTATGAACTCTACACTACTTTTTATTTTTGCGATACACCTTATTGTCACTGCATTATCAACATGCAGATGCTCTCGTTTTGCGCGCCGCATATGCATATGGAAAGATTGACAGAAAAAAAAAAGAGAGAGAAAAAAGAGGAGAAACACACATACACACACAGAGAGAAGTTATTCATCCCTCCTCTCAGTGGTGCGCGGAGGTCTCGCGAGACGGCGGCCTAAGTGCTGCGACGGCGAACACCGCCATCGCAGCAGCTTTCCACATTCGTCTCGCTCTTCCCGCTCGTTTCTCTCTTTACTTTCTTTATTGTTATGGACGAAGGGCTTAAAGGAAAACAAGAGGAAAAGGAAGAAGAAAAGCATATCCTGTTTATTTTCTTCGCTTTTCCTCTCCCCTTTGAGTTCGCCTGGTTCAACTGCTGATTAAAAAGTGATGCGTGTGTGTGTGTGTGTGCCTGCCATCCACAGAGCGGCATGAGGAGAATTAGGAGAAAAAAGAAGTATAAAATAGGAAAAGTCCGAAAGTGAAGGTCCATGCGTCATATGACACACACACATCCACTCATAGACGAGGCTTCTCTCCTACGCCTTCGGGGCGTACGTCGGGTACTTCTCCGCCACAATCGGTGCCAGACGCTCCCGCACCTCCTGCGTCAGAAAATCCATCTTCGTCACGATCGCGTGTGTCAGCGCGTGGTGCGCCGGGTCATCGTACAAGTTGTCGGCCAGCGCCTTGATGATGACGGGAGGGTAGCGCTGCGCCTTCTCCGCGTTGGCGGCAACCACCTTCATCACCTGCGCCGTGTCGACGTGCGGGGCATCGCTCCAGGCGTCCATGTCAGTTACCATCGCCACCGTCACGTACGCGATCTCCGCCTCACGCGCCAGCTTTGCCTCGGTGCTGGTCGTCATGCCAATCAGGTGCCCCCCGAGCTGCTTGTTCAGCAGCGACTCCGCCTTGGTGCTGAACTGCGGCCCCTCCATCGTCACGATCGTGCCGGTGTTGTGGATCTTGAAGGCACCCTTGCCCGCCGCCACCTCGGGGAAGCAGTCCCGCAGCGCCTCCGCCGTCAGCGTGCGCAGCGTGCGCGACATCGGGTGGGCGAAGTCGACGTGGGCGACGACGCCGTTGTCAAAGAAGGTGGACTTGCGAGCGAAGGTGCGGTCCACCAGCTGGTCGCACACCACGAGGTCACCAGGCACGTAGTCGGCATCCAGCGAGCCGGCGGCGTTGATGGCAATGATGTAGCGCACGCCGAGCTGCTTCAGAGCGCAGATGTTTGCGCGGTAGTTCACCTCGCTCGGGTTGTGCTGGTGGTGCTGGCCGTGGCGGGGCAGGAAGGCGCAGGTGACGCCGCTGACCTTCGCGACGCAGACAGCAGCGCTTGGCGCGCCAAACGGGGTGGTGATGTCGTAGTACTTCGCATCCTCCAGGCAGTCCAGCTTGTAGACACCAGAGCCGCCGATGACGGCGATCGTGACGGGCTCGGGGTGTGGGTTGGCGTACATGATGACGGAGATGTTGGGTGTTCCTGTTTTTTTTTTTTTTGCTGTGTTTGTCTGTTTGCGCTACGTTAAAGAGCCTTAACAAGAGTTAAATGCTCTTCTGTCCTTTTTAAAGTCACGGGAGAGAGAGCGAGTGCAGAGAAACCGGGGCAGCGAAGGCAGGATGACGGCGACCGAGGCTGAGGTTGTCGATAGTGAATGCGAGGAAAGCGAAGTGAGCAAAGGTGAGTGCGGCGAAGCTTCTGAGAGGTGCGGGTACGTTGTTCAGAAAAGAGAGGGAGAGGAGTCGAGAAAGAGTAGAAATAGAGATTTTAGAGAAGACGTTTTCCAGAAAAGGACCCACCTGCACCTGTGTTCTCGCCGCCATGTGCGAGTGCGTCCAGCATGGGAAACGGCGCGGAAGCCGAGCGACCTCAACAGAGCCACCGTCAGCATCCACGGCCCTCTCTACGGTCCCGTACATCTCACCATGCCAAATTTTCAAAACTCGAGTCAACATTTTTTTTTTGTATTTCTTAAAAGGATAGAAGAACGCGACATACCATCAGGAGGAGAGAAGGGACAATTACCAAACGCACACTTAAAACACAACAACAAAAAATGCACCGGAGTCCTTTCCCTCTGATGGTGTCGTTAAGCGCGTAAAAGAATGAAAGATAAATATTAGACCTTGTTAATCATTGCCTCGTCTTTACCACAAAACACAAACACACACCGCACTCCTCTCACCATGAGAAGTGGGCACCGTCAGCACCAACACGCCGATGGCACCTTCTCACATTTTTATTTTTTCTCCCCTACCATCGTGTACTATCTCGCTCACAGGCCACCACTTGTCAGGTCTACTTGTTGCTTGCTTTGTAGGGCAGGAAGCCCTCCAAGTTCTCCAGCACCTCGGCCCACTGCTCCGCATCCGGCGTCTCGGTGGACAAGTGATACTTCCGCTTCGTCTCCTTGTCCAGCTGCGCACGGCGCTTCACGTAGGCCGCCAGCTGCTGCCGGCACGTCTTCAACCCCTCCTGCACCCCCAGCGGCCAGTACACGGCGGCATCGTACCGCTCATCCAAGTAGAGATCGACCAACGTGTTAGCTGCCTCGCTACGCACCGTTGCGGCGGCGTCCACCACAGCCAGCTGCTGCATCCAGAGCCGCCGCTCCACGGGGTCGGTCGGCGCCGTCGCGGACACCAAGCCCGTCAAGGCTTCGATCAGTGTCTTTTGGAACGTAGGCTGTGGGCCGCCGTTGGCAGCAACGGCGAGTGCGAAGCGCGTTGCGGTGGCGATGGCGTCCGCGAGCTGCATCGACGCACAGAGAAGACCAACGGCCCCCACGCACGCCTGCTTGAGCGGCGCACTCGCAGTGGCCTCCCACGAAACCCGCACAAGCACGTCGACGTCGGCAGACGTGGCCTGCACATCGTTGTGCGAGGCAAGAGCACCGCCGTACGTCTTGGCCTGCTTCCGCTGCACCGTCCAGAGCATCTGCACGAGGGACTCGAGCTGCATCCAGATGAGCTGATGGGCACTGGCGGAGTGCTGAATAATGTTCACATGTGTTGCTGTCACCGCACTCTCCTCCGCGTAGTGCAGACTCTCTGCTGCGGCTGCTGCGGCGTCGAGGTGGAGTTGATACCGGTGCTGCACCGCCCACATAAGTGCGCGCCAGGTCAGCGACGGGTCACCGAGGCTCGCAACCGGCAGCATCAGCAGCAGCGTGCTCGCCACCTCCCACACATTCACCTCGGTGGAGAGCAGCACCATCTGCAGCTCCGCCGCCGCCGCGTTGGATGACGCCTCGGCACGCAGGGCACGCTGCTGGGCCTGCCGCGCCACCACGTCTGTGTGCCCGCTCGCCGACGCAGCGCCGCCGTCGGCCGTCTGCGACATCCAAAGCACATCCTTCAGCAGCAGCCCAAAGGCGTAGAACAGAGTCCCGGACTGCAGGAGAGGGGCGAGGGGGTTCACGGCAAACGCGGCCTCGTCGTCGTGCTCCGCGCTCACGCGTGCGTCGTTGTGCTCGCCGACGGCGTTCACCACGACATGCAGCAGCCGCACCGCCGACTGTGTGCTGCGCAGCCGGTGCGCTGCCAGCGTCGTGACGGCGCTCTTCACGTCTTCGTCGCCGTACTCGCAGGTGTCCATCAAGATGGGCAGCACGCCACACCACACGTGCATCGGCAATGACACCTTCTCCAGCGCGGCACACAACAGCGGCAGGACACGCTGCAGATTGGCCGCAGCAGGCGCGACGTGCAGCAGCATCCCTTGCAGAGCCAGCGTGGAGCGGAGCAGCAGGTAGAGGACGCGCTCACGCTCGAGAGCCACAACGGTGTGCTGCGGACCCACGAAAGCGGGCAGTGCGGCGTCCGAGAAGCGCTCCTGCAGCTGCTCCTGTGCCGTGGGCTTCTCAGCGAGCCACGAGCGGAGGTCCACCGCATCCACCGCCGTGTTGAGAAAGCCCCGCTGCTCCGGCGTCATCTCAGTTGCAGCACCCGCAGGAGTCCCGTCTGCTGCCGTCAGCAAGTGCGCCAGCGATGGGTTTTCCGGACTCAGCAGCAGCAGCACATCGGATGCGCTCACAGCCAGCGCAGCAAGCAGGCAGGCCTCGCGCCGCTTGTAGGCGCGCATCGCCAGCACCGTTTCTCCTGCATTTGGCACCGCTGTCTCCGCTGTGAAGTAGCTCCCCGAGGGGTGCAGCAGCGTCTCCCACGTCGTCGTCGTCGACACCCGCAGCACCTCCAGCAACAGACAGAGCACCGTGGGATGGGCAAAGGCAGCCGCACAGGCTTCGCTTGCCTCGACGCAGGCACCAGCAAGGGCCAATACTTCCTCCAGATGGCGCAGCAGCGTGAAGTAGACGTTGCGCGTGCCTTCCGCGCGACGGCGGTGCTGCTGCTGCGGGCCCGCTGCAGGAACGTTTTCAGCGCCATCGGCGACAACGTTTTCAGCGGCGTTACTGGTGTCTTCTGCGCCGTCTTCTCCATCGTTGCCCTCGTGGTACACCTCCATCCAGTCCGCTGGCGTCATGCCACGACGCGCCGTCTGCACCCGGGTCCAGTCATCCCGCACCAGTGCAGCGAGGCCGTCGGCAAAGGTCGCACCCGATGTGGGGTCCACCACTCCGGTCCCCGTCAGCGCATCCACCACACGGTCTTGCTCGCTGTTCGTCACGAGACTGCGCAGCGCCTCACAGGCAGCGATCTGGAGATAGAGAACACCCTTGTGTGGCTGCGGCGCTGCGGCGGCCTCTGCTCCGCTGTGGTTCTGGTGTGTCTCGGCATACGGTGAGGTGAAGAGAAGAAGGTGAGTGAGCCGCTGCGGGACACCGGCGTGCAGAAAAGCCTCGTTGTGCTTCGCCTGCAGCGCAAAGTGCGCGATGTCACTGCACGCGTCCTCGAGTATTGCGTAGTCGGTCGCGCTCTGCAGTTGCTGCACGCAGGGTGGCAGGTGGGTGAGATGGGCAGCACTGGAAAGGGTCACCGGCACGTCGACGCCGTTCGCTGCGTCGTCGCTGTTGTTGGAGGTGCTGTGGTCAGCCGGACGCTGCCGAAGCGACTTGACGCCGCCCTTCCTCTTCTGGTTACTCGTTGGCTTCCCCATGTTGGTGCTGCTCGGGTGATGAGGGTGTGTGTGTGTGTGGAAGAGAAGAACGTCTGCGATGCGCTTCTCTGCTTTGGTTGCACGACTCCTAAAGTGCGTAGAAGCACATAAAGAGGGGAGAGAGAAAGAGAGAATATTGAGGCAGGTCGACAAGTGTGCTTTGAGCGAGAAGAGCGGTGTGTCCCCACCGCGGCGAGAATGACAACAGAGCAGGAAGAACACAAAAAAAAAAACCCATGCGTAGCACCGCTGCTCCCGTCACATGATGCATGATGGCTTTGCATGTTTTGCAAGGTCGACAAGACGGACTCTCACATCTTGCCCTTGTCGCTGCGTCACACAGTGTGTCTTTGCTCGAAGGCCCTCATGTTACGGAAGAAAAAAAGAATTCAATACTGTTTCTACGTCTTGCCTGTGCCGCCCATCAACAACGGCATCGATATCACACGAGAGAGCTAGCAGCCTTTTCATTTTCTCCTTCCTTCTTTTCGGTTTAAGGGCAGCAAAGGGGACGCCTATTCTTTTCCATCTGGTCAAGAGCATTATTTGGTTGGGACCAACACTCGAAACTAAACACGTTCCACGTGTGCACGCGCATATACAAACACACGCTGGAGAGGACAAGACACAACGCAAAAAAAAAAGCAAAAGAGGGACATAGAGCAAAAAAAAAAAAGTAAACGGAGAAAATAACGCAACAACACCAACAGCAACGAAGAAAAAAAAAGAAAGAAGAAGAAACTTGACATCAGTCGTAACCGAAGAGAACGCTCGCAAGGCAAAGGCGGCATCTTCAAGTATGAGCATACTTAATCTTCTCTTCTTGTGGCCCCTTCTTCCGCTCACCATCATCCACTTTATGCTGCAAATAAAGAACAATTATATTATAAATGATGTAGGTTATGTGAGTTTGAGCGGTTGGGGAACAAAGTCTCCTCCTTCCTCTGTGGTGACCATCCGCGTGATTTGCCTTTTTCCCTCTTCTCTCCGTCTAAGAGAAGTAGAGGCGGAAAAAAAGATATCAAAAAAGCAGCAAAAAAATAATCAATTAAAGAGATGATCAGTGCGTACACCTACTCTCTCTCTCCCAGTTTCCGCGGACCACCACCACAACTTTCATTACTTGTTGAAGACGCTCGAGATGGCCGCCTTCACGGCATCCCGCGCGAACGGAATGTAAGACAGGATGTACCACCCCAGCGCGGCAAGCTGGATGATGCACATGATGATGGTCAGGATGCCGCTGTCCAGCACCACGGCACAAACAATCGTCAACACCATTGAGATGATGTAGATGACAGAGGCAATCCAGCGGCCTTCGCTGAACATGCTCTTGAACTGCTTCACCGGGCCGGCGAGGAAGAACGTGCCGCCGAGGATCAGGAGGTTGCCGAGGGTGAAGAGAATGCCGAAGAAGATGTACTGCATCAGGAAGACGGTGACCCAGCTCAAGAGCAGGCAGATGAGGCCGAAGCCGCAGCAGAAGCCGCAGCCCTGCAGCCGCTGCTTGAAGTTCAGGGAGGGGCAGAGGCTCTCCTGGCTGTCGGTGATGCCGGCGGCGTTGCCGGCCTGGTCCAGCACACCACCGCTCGTGGATACATGGATGATGGTCGAAATCTTGTCCATTGTGTCTGGGGTGGAGAATAGAGAAATTAAAGGGAAGGGAGAGAGAGAGATGGATGGGCAGCACGTGGCAGCTGCTTCAACTTCTCCGTGCACTCGATTCCGTTCAGCACTTAATGTAGCAAAAAAAAAAATCTCCAAAAAGAGCGACGGGGCGATAACACAATAGCAATAACGGGAAAAAATCAGATTGAGACGGAGCGCTGGAACCGTTTCACAAAAAGACGAAAGGGGTTAGAGGAGAAGTTGAAGAGAGAGAGAGAAAAAAAAAAGGCTGAATGCTACCGATGCGCGACCACAAACAACACGACGTCCCCCCTTTCACAACGCGCAGTTTGTCTTTCCATCGAGTCATCTCACACACGAGCTGGCGCCGAATGTCGGCTGTAGCCGTCGCGATGGACGAGCATGAGTACGCTCAGTAATAGCTTACTACGCAAGGCATTTGGGAAGGTCTTTCTGCGATGACCAGCAACACTATCAGCCCCTATGTTGTCTTTCCTTTTTTTTTTCAGCTTCCGCTCTTTGTTACACGTTAGACTGATCGCGCCTTAGCTCCAATGAGACTTTAAAAGACTTAGAACATTAAATGTACCACGTTGGCACAAGCGCAGACGGAGGAAAACCAAAGAGAGAGGGAGAGGCATCAAGACGCTGCTTACTCTTCCTCTCTGTGTCTCTCCTACCTGACAGCGTTGTGCCTCGACACACTCACAAACACACCACAAGACAACCGTGGCTCAGTTTCCACGCACGTTGTACTTCATGAAGTAGTCCGAGAAGTCCACCGCCTCGAAAGATGCATCGCGGTGGTCGTACAGGTACCGCCGTGTCTCGTAGAAGAGACTCGGCTCCAGCGGCACCTCCAGAATAACAACCTCGCCCGTCTTCAGGTCCTTCGCCTTCTTCTTGGCGCTGACGCTGTTCGCGGCGTAGTACTGCTCCAGAATCGTGTCGCAGCGGGCCTTGTAGGCGCGGCACGGCGTGCGGTGCACCGTCGCCCAGTGCGCCTTCTGACACTCCGGCGAGCAGTAGTAGATAGCCTTGCAGCTGCTGCAGCGGAGGAAAGGGCTCGGCGTCGTCGCGGTCAGCGCCACCCGCTTCAGGCACTGTGCGCAGACATCACTGCAGCCACGGCTCACCGTTGGGATGAGATGCAGCATGGACGTCGAGGCGTCCACGAACATCAGGTCGCGTGCCTGCTCCACGTTGGCATCTGCCCAGTCAAAGGAGGAGGGCTGCGTGAATGCAGGCAGCGCGCGACGGATGTCCATGAGCGCAATCACCACGTCCTCGTCCTCCTCCACGCCATCGGTTATCGTGGCAGCAGTGCGGCCGCTGCCGTGCTGATGCGCCTGGCGTGCCGCCTGCAGCTTCTCCTTCAGCGCCGCCCGGTTACTCCCGCTGCTGCTGCCGCTGCTATTCTTACTTTCACTTGCTGCGTCGCTGCCAAGCCGAGTAGCGTCCGCAGCATCCTCTGCGGCACCGCCACCGCCGGCGTGGATGATGGCGTCGATTGCAGGGCGGAACCACGGCAGCTGGGCCAGCAGCTCCAAATTCTCGCGTGCGTAGGCGTTGAGCCGCGCCTCGAGCAACGCAGGGGCCGACGTGGGGGCTCCCTTGTGCGTCTGATCCAACCGGCAGAGCTCACCAAGCAGAGAGACCGTCTCCCAGCGGCACTCGTGGCAGATGGCGTTGTTGCGCTGCGCCAGCATAAAGGCGATGCTCTTTATTAACTTCTCTCTGCGCAGCTTCCCCGCTGCGGACGCTGTCGCGGAAGGCGAAGCAGATGAAGCGGCGGCGTCGGTGTTGTTTGAGCTGGATGGATCGTCGAAGAGGAAGAGCTTCACGGAGGGGTGAAAGGCGACGGTGTTGAGGGCAACGATGTTGTACGCCTTCGTGTCGATGGGCACCTCCATCGAAGTGAGCTGCGTGTAGATCTGGTCCAGCGTCACAGGGTCGGGACGCGGCGGCGGCGGAACCTTTGGTGGCATTGCGGCGTCTGACTAATGCTATGTGGCTCTCTGTGTGAGTAGGGTAGAGAGATAGAGATAAAGACGAGAGAGATGTTGCTGAATAAAAAAAGGAGGACAATCTACAAGCAGTGGTGAGGTGCGAAGGTGCTCGTACACGTCCATCGCCTTCGCCTTTCAGCACCACGTGAACTGCTGCGATATTCTTTTTTTATTTTGGTTGCCTAAATAGCCTGGCTCTTGAAGAGAAACGTCGTCAATTGCACCTTCTGGCCGAGAAGCTCTAAGAGGGAAGTTGTCCGCGTGTTTTCGTGCAACTCTTCCTTCAACCTTCGACAGATCTTCACGCCGATAAAAACTCCCAAGCGCAAAGCACCTTTTCTTTTTCTTCGGTTTAGAGAAAGACACTCCTGTGATCATTAATCCCGGCACGAATCCGCACGCTTCCCTCCTTTTCTCTCAACGACAACAATGGACTAGAAAAAAACGAAAAATAGTTCGCACAACTCCCTCCTCTACGCCGCCACGTAGTCGTGCAACTGCTGCAGCCACGTCTCGTACTCTGCCTGCTCGATCCAAATGGCGTACTGGCCCATAAACTCGCCGAGCTGATCATCCACGCCACGCTCCGCCAGCCAACTCTGCAGCCCATCCAACACTTCCTCCTCCGCTTCATCGAGATTGGGTCCCGGGTAGCCGCCGAAGGGATTCGCATGATGCGGCCGCGTAGCACCATCGACAGCAGTTGCAGAGGTACCGCTGCTGCCGTGGTAGACGACGTTGTCGATGACAAGCTCACCGTCTACGACATCGCACCGCACTTCAACGCTGTCGTGGTAAAAGGAGTGCTCCTCAAACGCGTCACCGTCAAGGTCGATGTTCGCGCCGCCGCTCGCACCACGCTTGCCCTCTTTATCATCACCTCCTTCCGCCTCTTCACTGCGCACGCGCTGGACAAAGAAGGAGAAGGGGAAGTGTTCACCACGGACGTCGCACTCGGGGTCCAGCGAGGCATCGCGTGTCGTCAACTGCAGACGCAGGAAGTGTTTCTCCACGGCCCGCGGCGCCGGCGGCTCCGGCTTCTCCTCCGCCGCATCGTCAGCACCACCGTCACCGCTAGCTCTCGCGGTGGCAGATGACTGGGCACTGGCAGACGGCGGTGGGAGCCACACACGACGCCCGTATATGAAGCTTGACCCTTCCGTGTGGTGCATCGTCCACCCCACCGGCACCTGCGGCGGCCCCTCCTCCTTGTCAAGGCGATACTTCTCGTCCATCATCTCCTTCTCGATACACTTTAAGAAGGACGTCTCGGGTAGATCGACGGCGCTGGGTGGGAGTGCATCCCGCAGCGAGGGAGCGGAGGCGAAGTCGATCGCACCGCTGCTGCCACCATTCTCGTATCCACTGTGACCCGCAGGTGAGGCTGCTGCTGCGGAGGTGTCATCGTGCAGCTCCTCCCCTTCCTTCTCTTTCCCGTGCCCAGGTGGTGGCGCAGTCGCGTAGTGCGCCTGTGCGGCGAGCAGGGAGCAGCGTGCGAGCTGCACAGAGGGTAGAGTACGACCGCTTCGGCTCACACGCAGCAGTGCGCTACAAGGAGGAGAGAGGCGACTGGTGCGTGCTGTCAGTGCGGCAACGGCCGCTGTGGCCTGCTGGGAGGGACTTAGCCGTAGGAAAGAGCGCTGCATGGATGATTGGTGCCTAAGTCAAGAGGAAGAAATGCACTCTGTGTGCTACTACAACAAATCGCTGGCTCTGTTCGTGTGAGTGCCGTATTTGCAATAAGAATGATTATGGCCTCTGTGTCGTTGAGCAAGCGAGCAGCGACAGGAGGTGAACGGGACAAGAAAGCACGCACCGTCAACCAAATCTTCTGCGCTGTGGTAGAGAGAGAGAAAAAAAAAATAGAGAGGGAGAAGGAGACGATGTCGAAGGTAGCACCTAAATGCAAACGCGTAAGAGCCATCATAAAGAGAGGTGAGGCATCACATCGTTGGTCACCTCTTTACCACAGCTGCATGGTAAAGATGACACACGTAATACACTGCGCAGGGCAGGAAACAGACACCCACATACACATACCCACATAAAGCAGTGAATCATAGGCAGTGGTGGCGATGCTGATCCCTCAGTTCAGCAACTGTGCGCAATGGAGAATGGACAACGGCACGCTCTAAAATGGGGGAGGCATCGATGGGCGGGAAAGGCACCTGGGAGACAATACACACAAATACATGCAGCCAAGACAGCAGTTCATTCCCATAACTCTGTGCTTCGCGGGCGAATTGCGTCGCCGCACTCTCCTTAGGTCTCTGCTCGAGCTCAGCACGATCTACTGACCATTAACGCTCCATATTTTCTTTTTTTCCATTTTGAGGGACTAAGAGCAAAAGACACGGATAAGAGTGCCTTTCACTGCCTACTAAATGAAGGGAAAAAGAAGATCACCGCAACATCACCCACCCACGGGAGCGGGACTGATGCACGTCATCGACAACACATGTCCACCAGAACAAGTCGAGAAAGATACACGAGACACGCACCGCGTATACGCCGACGTCTCTCTCTCTCAACAAAAAGGGAAAAAAAAATTCTTCACCTTCTGAAGACCAGAGAAAAGAAAATTGAAGTAAAGGAAATGAAAATGAGGTGTGACATAACAAGAGGAAAAGAAGGAAGCAGCACTGACACATACACACATGCGCACGTGCGATCATGCACACGTAGACATTCGCAGAGAGAGAGAGAGAGAAAAAGTAAAAGAAGTCAGATATTCAAAATAATCCTTTTCCCCTTTATATATCTCTCTCCCGTACTCATGCAGTAAACACCTGTACTGTTTTCGTTTGCCCCCTCTCCCTCTGCCGCTGCTACAGTGACGAGAAACGAGAGAAGAGGGAAAAAAGGTGGTGGTGGACGAGTGCGACAACGGTGCGGTGCGCTTCGACTACTACACGCATTCTACTCACCTAGAAAAAAAAAATAAAACATTCACAAACGACTATCCTACTGCACACCAAGCATTTAAGAGAGAAAGAAAAGCAAGAGCACAAAGCGCTGGCCGAGCATGCTAGAAGAAGAGTGTGCATCTTTTTACTCCATCGAGAACACAGCACCGCGGTTCTTCCACTCCCAGCCGTTGCGGTGCATGCGCAGCGCGTAGGTGCCCAGAGCGTAGGTCCAGCCCACCGTGCCGATGATGGAGACACGCAACCAGAACTTCCAATGCAGCGGACCAAAGAAGTTCTTCAGCGCGAAGTGGCCCATGCCGAACCAGATACCAGAGAAGGGGCGGTCAATGTGGCGCACCGGGGTGGTGAGCATGAACGGGGCCCAGGGGTCCATGTACTGCTTGCTGTTCCAGCCCTTCCAGCCAACGGGGCGGGCACGGAAGTTCGGCTCGTGGTGGGGGTGCAGGCGCAGAGTGCTGAAGCGCAGGTAGCTGCCGGCACGCTCGATGCTCGGGACGGTCGAGACGGCCTTGGCGCTGCCCTCGGCAGCCGAGCGACGAAGAACGCTGGAGAGCATTACTCTGATGTGTGCTGGCTGGTGTGTTGTGTTTGTGTAGGAGAGAAAGAAAGCGGAGACGGGGACTGAGGGAGAACGAACACGATCCTCTACGTGCGTAAGAGAAAGGGAGAGAAGGAGAGGGAGAGGCGGAAGGAGAGGGAGAGTGAAAAAAACGCAAGACAGAGTTACGTGGATGATGGCGTATCGATACAACGTCCGAACTCACAGAGAGAGAGAGAAAGAAAGAGAGAGCATGGGCTGAATAGTGCATCTTGCCTCGGCTTCCGCATCGCCCACACAGCGACGGAAGGCGGCATTCACAACAGCGCCGATGGGCCGAGAAGAGCCCGCGCTTAAGGTAAACTGGTAAAATACACGTCGACAATTGTTCAGTGTAGAAAGCGAGGGATCTATTATGGAACAAAACGGGCAAAGATAAAAAAACGGGAAAAATGAGAGAACGGCAGAGGAATCACCAAAAAAGAGCGCCGCATACCAGTAGCTGTGCTGAAGAGCACACACACTCACTAGCGCACAACTTGTTTTTTCATATAAAGGCGATGTTTACAAAACATAATGCATGCGCCGGTGAAAAGGCATGGCGCACGTCGTCGCAGCAACTCTTACTAAGCGCCTGAACAAGAGATGTATATCTAGAATGGAAGAAATAAAACGAAGGTTGTCTAGGGGTAACAAGTCACGGCGGTCGCAAAGCTTCAAACGAGCACAAATGAACAAACATACAAAAAAGATCTAGGCCGAGGTACGTCTCAGAGATACTTAATGAAATAAAAAGACACTTAAAAAAGACTTGTAACGGTATTATAGAAAAAGGAATCTACGCAACACACGCCGGCATTTATTTTAGTGGTCAAGCGCTCCGCTTCTACTATCTAAGCACTTTTATTTTCCCCTTTTTTCTTCTCTCTCACAGTGGCTGGTAACGCTCCCAGTTCTGTCGGCTCCGCGAGCCGTCAATCAACAGCTGCAGCTGCGCAGCTGACATGCGCACCTCCGCCACGTCGTTCACCGCGCCGCTTGGGCGGCCGACGCTGCTGCTCCCAGCCGGTGACCCACACGAGGAGAACATGGAAACCGAGGCACCACTCGTGGCGGCATCCTCCTCGCCATCCGCGCTCTCCTTCCGCTGCTGCTGCTGCTGACGCTCACGTTGCCGTTGCACGAGTGCCGCAGCCTGCTCTGCCGCCAACTCCTTCGCACGCCGCAGTGCCGCGAGAGGCGGAGCGTCCTTCACGACTTCCACTGCCGCAGCTCTGCCTCCTCCAGCGCTGTCATCTCCCTCTCGCGCATACTCACACACCGCGAGATCCAAGCCATCGCGTTCCTCACTGCGGCGGCTGTAGCTGCGGATATCGGTGTAGCTCGTCACGCTGCGCTGGCGTGGTTCCGGATCGGCGGCCACCACGCGTGGGCGGAGGTCCGATGCTGCCGCACCGGCAACGCAGCGCTGGCGGCGGCGAGAGCGGCTGGAGTGGAGGGAGGTGACAGACGGACGCTGCCGTGCCTCCTCCTCTCCACTGAGGAGCTTTCGATCGATGATGGTAGTGGTGGCGGTCCGTCGATGACCCTTCGCGTGTGCGTTGTTAACGCTGCGCGGCTGCAGGCCCGTCACCTTCGTCTCAGGGACGCGCTGCGTGGTCTGAGAAGCGTCCATCGCAGTGCCTACTGCACCCTTCACTGCTGCTGGTGGTGGAGAAGCCGGAGAAGGAGAGGAGGCAGCGGACGCCACAGAATCCACCGGAGACGCACCATTCTTCTCAGCCACACCGTGCCCTTCGTGAGCGTTCTCATCTCCCCAGCGATGGCGCTCTGCTGCTGCGGCTTGATGGTGGTGCGGATGCGGCTGCGACGGCGCACTCGGCCGCGGTGACGGGCTGCGCTGCGGCTCGTGGGAGTCGAGAAGGAGGCGGCGGGTCGGTGACGGCGTCGTGGATGGCGAGACGCGGCTGCGGGAGCGCCGGACCACAACCACCACTTCTGCCTCTGCTGCCGCCATATGCGTGTCGACAGCAGCAGCAGCAGCAGCAGTGGTGGTTGGAGGAATAATAGTGTTGCTGTCGAGAGCCACGACCTTCTCTGTTTCTTTAATCTTGTTGAGTGGCTGCTCCGCTGGTGTGTCGGGCTTGCGGGTCCACACAGACACCTCCTCCGCTGACTGCACGACAATAGTTGGCTCCGCCGCTGCAACCGCCGCATCGTCCTTTCTGGCTGTTGTGATCGGTTTCGCTTGAGAGAGGGATCGCTGCTGCTGGTGTTGCTGCCGCTCCGTGGCGACGGTGGTCAGCAGCGTGCCAAACAACGCCAACTCGCGCTGATTCATGCGCTGGAACTCCTGCAGGAACTCTCTGCTCTCCTCCATCGTTATCATCGACGACTGGGCGGCAGTGACGGTGTTGCCACCCGCAGCGGCGGAGCGGGACGCCGACGTAGCGGTAGCAGCGCTTCTCCCGATGCGATCAGCACGCACACGTCGCGTCACGGCAGCGGAAGGACGCGTAGGAGAGGCGCTAGAAACAGATTGCGCGGACACACCTGTCGCACCACCACCAGCACTAGCAGCAGCAGCAGCATTAGCCCCGTGTCGACCACGCGTGCCGGCTGTGCTCGCACCACTGCCCACGGCACTAATCATCGGCCGTGCAGCACCACCAGCACCGGCAGAGCCCAGTACTGTACGACGGGTGAGAGCGCCAGACGGTGCTGCGGCCACGCGTGCGCTGCGATCGCCTAGACGACCACCCACCTCACGAGACGACGTGGCGACGGAGGTGGACGGGGCTCGACGTGCGTTGGGGGAAGCGCCACCGTTAACGGCTGCAGCAGATGCAGTCGACGCGACGCGGGTTGCGCTGGCAGAGCGTACGCGAGATACGCGATCGCGCGCTGTTGCACCGGTGATTGAGCTGTTTGAGGGTGCCTTGAGAGGGGAGGAGGAGGAGGCGTGGGAGGACGCCTCGGCATCTCGCGCAACAGCTGCAGTGAACGTGGTGGGGAGCCGTCGAGAGGCATTCGACGACGTGCGCAGCGTCGCAGGAGCGGCATTCTCGGCTGCAGCTGCAATGCCAGCCGCTGCTGCTGCACGACGCAGCGTAGGCGCTGAGCTGCTTCGGTGTGGACCACCACCAGGCATCCGCCTTCCCGGTCCAGTACATGCGCCACCATCGCCCACGGCGTTGGCCGCGCCGCCACCACCACCACGAGTGGTGTACATGGCGACGCTGCTGGAGGAGGAAGGGCGGCGCTTGAAGGGCGAGAGACCAGCGCCAGAAGAAGCAGTGTGTCCAGCTGCCGGAGTCGCAGCCGATGGCGGGTGTGGGACTGGTGAGGCAGATGTTGTGCGACGCCGCCCCGCAGCAGCACCGCCGGTGATGGCACTCTTCTCCGTCGAAGAAGCAGTTCGAATCAGCCGCGAGCGCTGCGGTAGCTGCAGACGTGTGTGTGCCGCCGCCGCCCCAGGCAGGTGAGAAGCGGCCATGGACGTCGCTGCCACTGCCGCTGCGGTGGTGGTGGTGGTGGTGTTGCGGTACAGCCCGACTGGACGTGCCAGCTGTACCTGCGGAGGACGCAACGTCTGCTGCTGCTGATGCTGTAGCACTGGTGGCTGCTGTGGCTTCAGCGGTGACTGGCGGCGTGGCATGGCGAGTTGGTCCGCTGCGAAGGGCGAGGGACCGGCGGCGCCGCTGCGGAGACTCGGTGGCGGCTGCACTGGCACCCCTGCTGCTGTTGCTGTCGATGTTGGGGCTGGCCCTCGCAGCCCGTTGCTGGCGGAGCGACTGCGGCGTGGCTGTGGTGGTGGGGCGGCGTGACGGGGCGGAGTGGCCGCCACTGTTGTTGTAGCACCGCGCAGCGGAGACGCCTTCTGCTGCCGCTGGTGAGGCTGCTGGTGCTGTTTGGTGTCTGGCGTGCAC
Organism: Crithidia sp. LVH-60A; assembly: GCA_030078075.1. NCBI lineage: Eukaryota > Euglenozoa > Kinetoplastea > Trypanosomatida > Trypanosomatidae > Crithidia > Crithidia sp. LVH-60A. Next base: position 558,984 of record CP119671.1, read on the forward strand.
GCAGCCGTGTAGAGCTCCACCGCCGTCACCACCACCGCTGGCTGCTTCGCTGCCTGCGTGTTTACCGGCACGCTGCCCTTGTTGTGCACGGCGGTGGTGGTGGTAGTGATCGGGAACTGCGTGAGCTGCTGCGGTGGCGTCTTCGTTTGCACGGCGGGCGAGGCGTTCACACACGCTGACTTCTCGCCCGAGGTGGCCGCGCTGCTTTCCTGTTCGGTCAGCCCGCTGGTGCGGGTGGGGTTCGTGAGAGCACACGAGAACGGGGAGGCAGAGGGCACGGCAGCAGACGCAGTCGCAGCAGTGGGCACTGGTGGCGGCTTTGCCACGTACGCCACAGGCACAGCTCCCGGTGCCGTTGCGCTCGGCGACGGAGAGGGTGGGGAGGAGTGGTACGACACGAAGTCCGGCGAGGCGGCAATTGCGGCGGCGCGTTGTGCCCGTCTGGCGCCGAATGGTGTGGAGGCCGCAGCAGTGACAGCAGCAGGACTCTCCTGCTTCACCTCAGCCGCACCGGTCTGTGCCGGAGGTAGCAAGCCTGCTCCTGCTGTTGCTGCTGGTCCACGAGCGGCTGGCTGTGGTGCGGAGCAGGACCGCGAAGCTGAAACACGGGTGCTGCTGCGGGTCTGTGCGCTGTCGTAGCTTAGCCGACGGCACGTGGAGGCGGGCGGCGAGGGTGACTTGGTGGGTGGCACCGGCGCTGCAGTCGCTGCACCATGACTTGAGATGACAGAGAGGGACGCCATAGCCTCCTTCTTCCACCTTTCTCTGCGCGTTTAAAAGAAAAAAAAAGCGAAGAGTGATAGAGAAAGAAAGAGAGATGCGCTGTGGAGAAGAACATGACACAATCGAGATGAGTTAGAGAGGGGAAGAGGCTGTACGAAGTGGCAAAAGCAGCAAGCATGAACAAAGCGAGGTTTGTGCATTGAGGAACAGCAGCCCTATGCCGCTTGGCTTGCCCTACAGAGACGCTCGCCATTATGGCACATACCGCGTACGCAGAAAAATGTCCAGCGCTGCGACGTATCACACATTCGCGCAATCATACTGGCCCACTCAGGTGTACCCGAAACAGGGAGAGGCGGCGGTAGAGGTATGTGTGCGTGTTTGTGGATCACATGTGGAAGAAAGACGACTCGAAACGTGAAAAGCGAAGGAGAAGGTGGAGGAAAGGGAACCTTTTAACACACAAAAAAGGAGAAATCGAATTGCACGGATCAGAACACACGCAAAAAAAAAAACGATTGTTTGTAGATGAAGAATAGTACAATAGACAGCAACAAATACACCAAGAAACACACACATACACACACGTACACGCGCTGTACATCTAGAAACGTGTAGTGTTTACCGCGGCGATGCAGCACCGCAGACACAAAAAGGCGCCATCACGCTTAGAAAAAAAAACAGAACGTGTACTCGCTACATTCTTATTGAGGCTAGTAAAGAGAGAGAATGCAACAACAACCCGATGGTGCATACCGGGAAAGGGCATCAATGGTTGACAGAGCGGCACGAGGGAAGCAAGCGAGCTGCGAGTATGCACATGCAAACAAACAAACAAAAAGGAGCACACATCGAAGGAGCGGACCCAGTTCTCGTCTGTCGCGCCTCAGCTCACGGAGGTGTTGATGTCATCCGGCTCGTAGAAGTCTTCCTGCGTGCTCATCGCCCGCACCGTCTCCAGCGTATTGCGCACACTGTCGAGCAGCTGCTTGCCCCAGCTAGGCGACCGAGCTCGCTGCGGTGAGGAAGCCGCATCATCTCGCTCCAACGCACGCGACGGCCGCTTGTGGGCAACGGCGCCGCTGCCACGACTTGCACCACCAAGCCAGCCCTCCTCTCCGCCAGCCTTCGCACCATTCCCGTTCCTACCTGGATTCACCACCGCCAGCACAGAGGACACAGTTGTTCGGTCGGACAGGAGAGTGTCCTCGCGGTCGTCGTCGTCGTCGTCGCTGGGCCAGCTGTCGTCGTGACGCGGTGCGCTGCCTTCTCGTAAAGCACGCAGAGAGGCAGGATCGACAGTGATGCTGCGCAGCGAGTGGGGATCACTCGGCGACGACGTGCCCGACGTGAAGGCGGCGGTGTGCATGGCAGCGGACATATGCGCACGGCTCTTAGCGGACATAGAGGCTGCTGCTGCTGCCGCACTGGTGGAGAGTGTGGGATCGAGAGGCACGAAGCCGCAGCGAGCGAGGAAGGCTTCAAGAGAGGCTTCCGTTGCGATGCGGCTGGAGTGCGGTGGCCACTGGAGGTGCTGCTGCTGCTGCTGCTGCTGCTGCGGCGGCGTGAGCAACGAGGCACGGCCGATCTCAGCGATGGGCGGGGAAGAGAGGGAGGGGAGCTCGGCTGAGTCGGTGGTGGTGGTGGTGGCGGCGGGTGCGGCCAGACGTGCAAGGCTATTGGCGTCGTCAGGGACTTCTCCGGCTACCTCACCGTGCTGCTGAACCCGCTCTTGTTGTAGCGGTGGCTGTTGCCTCTGCAGGGCTGCGAGACGCAGACGCAGCAGCAGGTTCTGACGCTCCACCGCCGCCACCCGCGCCTGCGCCGCTGCCCGTGCCCGCCGCTCTTCCGCAAGCGCAACGGCGAAGTCCGGTATGGGCTGGCTCGAGTGCTGCTGCGAGTAGAGGCGCGTGAGCGAGAACGGAGCAGACTGCGTCGCCGAGTGCGACGTTATGAGCGGCGAGGAGAAGGAGCCGGACCGCGGCATCGCGGGACTGTGCGGCACAGGAGAATGAAGACTTTGGTTCTGCTGCTGCTGCTGCTGTGCACCGTCAGGGAAGCCGCTGAGGTTGGGGGAGTAGGTATCGGCGATGGAGCTCTCGGACACGACGACACCGCTGACGCTGGGGGTCGCGGGCTGGCGGAAGTCGTAGCGCAAGCCCTCCCCACTCATGCGGGTGCTTCCCCGCAGCGACATCGGTGGCGAGGTGAGGAGAATCGGCAACGGTTCGGTGGGGGAAATGAGGGTGAAAGGCCCGCGTGCAGATGACTGCTGTTGCATTTGAACTGGATGTTGTTGTGGCGATGTGCCAAGAGAAGGGTCTACGCGTGCTGCTGCTGCTGCTGCTGCTAATGCGGCGGCGGCGGCGATGACAAGACGCCGTTGCATCTCCGACTGCCTGTCCTGCAGCGAGTACGTTGGCGCGAGAAAAGCGCGAGCAGCGTCGCTTTGCCAGTACACTGCTGCACCACTGCTTTCTTTCTCCATTCCCCCCGTATCCGCAACAGCTGACAGGGCGGGGGGTGAAGCAGGGCGGGGAGAGAGGCGCCACCAGCTCGACGGCGCGGCCGCAGCTGCACCACCAACACCGCTGCTGCTTGGCCCACACTCACCACACGATGCGCTCGATAGCTTGTCCGTTGTCTGTCCGTTGGTAGCGCGCTCCGTGTCGCTCAGCGGCCCCACGCTGCTGTTCACCTCGCCGCTGCGGAGCTCACCCGTTGAGCTCGGCGGCACAGCAGTGACGATCGCCCCACTCTCCGCCATGCTGCTCGGGAGGGTGAGAAGAGTGGGGAAACTCGTGGCGGGGCCGCGGCTCGCAAAGTGGCCCAGCTGCTCTTCCAGCCACCACGTGTAGGCGGCCATCTGCTGCAAGCGGTCTCGCACGGTGGCAGCGTCACCGGCCATTGCGCGCATCTTCGTCTCGGCGGCGAGAGCGGCGGCGAGGGCCGCTCGTTGCTCCTTCTGGTAGCGCGCGATGACAGCGGCCGACGCGGCGGTGCTATCGTCCTCTACCGCCGTGCTCTCGTTCAGGCGTGCCTTGTTCTTCACCGTCTTGGAAAGCTTCGCAAAGCGCAGCGTCGACATCGTCTCGGAGGCGTCGCGGTAGTCGGGTGATACGTTGCACAGCAGGAAAGTAATGGCGTTGCCACCCAAGCTGCTCTGCAGGATGCGGGTGAGCTTGCTATCTCGATATGGAATATGCGCATCGCTGCTCGTCGTCGTCGACGCAGCCGAGGTGGCCCCCGCGCTAAGCAGCCGCATAACGTTGCCCAGGGCGGAGAGGGAGAGGTTGATGTTCTGGGCCTCCTTGAGACGCAGGCCGTGGGCGCCGGTGTGGCTTACCCGTTCCGACCCGGCGAGGTCCACCAGGGTGAGGGTGGAGCGGCGGACGTCGATGGCGAGCTTGCCAGGCTTGCCGTCCTTCGTTGTGGCAGCTTCCCCGCTACCGCCACTGTCATCCCCACCACGCCGCCGCCAGCGCCGCTGCTCCACCTTCACAAAGAAGAACGTGTGTGCGCGGCTGCTGTCGCTGTTCAGCTCCGTACTGGCCATCTGCCGCCGGTGCAAGGCGAGGCGAACGGCACGCACCGCTTCGTGCACGTCTCGAATCGGGTGCTCGCGTAGTCCGTCAATGTACACGGCCTCGTCGCCGTTCTTGGCAGCAGCTGCAGCACCAGCAGCGCCGCCGCGGTGGCCGGGACGTGAGCGTGTCGCGGAGCGCGCCTTCGTTGACGTGGCGCGGGAAGAGCGCTTCAGTGACGCGGAGGAGGAAGGGTCGAAGGAGTGTGAGAGGGCTGCGGTGGGCGAGGCGGGGCGTTGGCCCTGACGGATGACCAGCTGCCCACCAGCACCGTTGTTAAGGGTGTTGGTGGCGACCAATGTACGTGCGGCGGTGCGGCTTGACGGGGAAGCAGGGGAGGAGGCGTTGGTGGTGCGGGCTTGTGGCTTCGGCTGTGGTGAGGGGGACTTGCCAACGTGGTTCGTCGTCTGCTGCACGCGGCGGGGAATACGGGTGGAACCTGCTGACGGGCGTCCGTTGTTGCCGCCGTCCGCATTTTTGGTAGTCGTCTCAGCACCATCACCACAACCACCACCACCACTCGCAGCGGCAGAAGCGCGTGTGTCTACCGTCACCACCACCTGCTTCTTCCCGGCAACGCCGTTGACGTTCTGCAGCTGCTGCCGTGGCGGGGACGGGGAGACGGAGGTGAGCATGCCGATCGTCAACCTACCACGCGCACTCTCATGGTCTTGGAGCGGGCCGAGGTCGTTCGTGGTCGGCCGCGATGGATCGGGCTCTGCGTCCATCGACAAATCAGGCGGTTGAGAGGGCAGCACGACGGTGTTCTCGCGTGTGTTGGGGCTGCTGGCGCTGGCCGGGCTGCTCTCGTCATTGACACTGTCACTGCCGTTACTGCTGCTGTTGCTGTCTACGTCATCCAGATCGCCGCTTTCGCTTGCGGTGTCGTCGTCGGAGGAGGACACGGCGTTTAGCACCTCGAGGTCCTCTGCGTCCCAGCAGCGTGTGTCCTCCAGGCTGGACTTTCCGGTGGAGCTAAAGAGACCTGGATAGCTTGGAAAGCTGGAGCGCAGCGCACTGTTCGGGTTTGACGGCGAGGACACGGCTTCCTTCGCGCGTGTTTTCCCGGCTTTCCCACCCTTGTTGCCATTCTCCTGCTGTTGCGCTCGCCGCACACGCTCCTTTGATTTTGGCGCGATAGGCGAGGTGGCCTCCACCTGCTTCTCACTGCGATCCTCGGCCGATGGTGCATCAGTGGTAGCGGCAGCAGCAGCAGTACCAGCAGCAGCGGGCTTTCGACGCTTGTGCTTCGCTGCGATGGAATGCGGGAGCAAGTCACGCAGCTCCTCGTTGTACAGCTCCAGCGCACTCAGCGTCACGCTCCACGAGGCGAGGGAGTCGACACTGCCTTCTGCTGCTGCTGCCGCTCCTCCTGCTTCTGCGTTGTGAACAGTGTCGCTGTCGCGGCGTGCCGCTTCGAGGCCGTTGAAGAGCGCAAGCAGCATGCGAGGCAGAAGACCGACCTCAGCGGAGAAGCGCACCTGCTCTTTTATAGGATAACTCGCTTTTGGTGCGTTCTGCGCTGCGGGCGACGAGAGAGCAGAGGCTGCGGGGCTCACGGGTGCTGTGGTGGCCGCGGACGTCGTGGTGGTACGCCAGCGCAGCGCATTCTTGCCGAGCCGCCCTCCGTTCGGCCCCACAATCGTGTACGTCTTGCCGCTCCCACTCTGCCCATAACACATCACAGTGCCGTGATACCCGGCCAAGACACGCTCCACGGCACGCTGGCCAATCCGGTCCATCACCTCCCGCTGCGCGACGTGGTCGTCGAGGAGGTGGTCAAAGAAGAAGCGCAGCGTACGGGTGCGCTTCCCGGCTGCTGTGTCTACCTTGTCATACGTGCCAGTCGCAGCAGCAGTCGTGCCAGCACTCGTGGCAGCGGCAGCCGCTGAGGCACCAGGCACGCTGGCGGGTACGATCGTGCTGCAGTCCACGAGGCCGCGGCGGGCGTCGGTGCGGACGCAGCTGCCGACGGCGGCAGCAGAGGGACGACCCGCCGCACCGCCCGCCAGCGTCGCGGGCCGCACCCGCACGGCGACGAAGATGTCCACCTCGCCGTCCTTCGGCTTCTCCTTCCCCTCCTTCTCCGTATCCGCAGCCGCTGCTGCTGCTGCTGCTGTTGCTGCGCCGCTTTTCCGCTCCACATCCCCCGGCTGCGACGGCGTTGTCATCATCTCTGTGGCGCCGAGGGACGCGCCATTCTGCACATGCACCGCACTCGCTTCGTCTTCAAGTCCGTCTGTCTCCCCTTCCGACACCCGCACATCGATCGCGTCCTCGACCTCACACGTGGCGCTCTCCGTCGGCACAGAGGACTCAAAGCTGGAGGAGCGTGGCTGCTGCTGCTGCTGTTGCTTTGGCTGTTGTTGCTGCTGCTGCTGCTGACGCTCTAGTTGAGGCACAGCCGTCTCACGCGTTGCAGGCGCTGCTGAAGTTGCCACCGTTGGGGCGGTGGCTGTCAGTGAGGAGGCCTGCCACGACGCGGACACCGGGGCCGGCGCTGCGGTGTTCTGCGTTTGGTCTTGACTCCCGCCACCGAGAGACTTGCTCGCGTGGTCTCGTGTGACGGACGCTGCGGCGAGGAAGTTGCGCTGGCGGAAGAGCTCGCCGGGGTCGGCGTCTACCCGCTCCCAGTCGACGCCCTCGCGGGAGACACACAGGTCAGAAAGCAGGGCGGTTTCCGGAGGGCTGCTGAGCGTCGCGTAGGAAACTTGTCGGTCCCCCACGCTAACTTGTGCGGGGGAGGCAGGCACCTCCTCTAGAGCGGGGCGTCGTGCGCAGAGAACGCTGCTGATGTTTGCCGAGGCACGCCTTGCAGCGCCGCTCGACGTGCTTGCGGGGTTTGCCGCTGCAGTCGAGGGCCCGGCCGTCAGCGGGGATGCTTCCACCGCGAGGCTGCTTCGCCGCGAGGCGTCGAGGGAAGGGCGGCGGTGTACGCTCATCGAGCTGGCTGAGGTGGAGAGGGACAGCTCGCTGGCGTCTTGCCAACCACTGTCATCGTGCGACTTCACCGCGGCGAGGCCTGAAGGACGTGTCTTGTTGACTCTCGTGGCTGGGGCTGCGGTTGCGGAGAGGGGGCTGAGAGTTGCCCGGTCGCTGAACTGGGTGAAGGAGGGGCCTCTGCCCATCGTCGACATGGGGGAGACAAACACGGAGGAGGGGTGGGCCTCGAAGGACGGGGAGGTGCGCGGGCTCTCTGCGTTGTTGTCGTTAGCGCAGGAGGAGAGAGGTGCCACGTCGGCTGGCCGCCGCCGCCGGCTCATGCAGACGACCTTCTTTTTGGTGTCGGGATGCGACATATCGCTTTAATCAAAATGAAGAGCGAAAATTTTGAAAACAAAAAAAGCGAAGATCGTCGCCCACGAAGCACAACCACCACCACTACAACAGCGAAGCAGTGTGTGCGTTTGTGTGGGATGACTAAAGAAAAAAAATGGACAAGGTTTTGTCGATGAGGACCAGATGATGTGTGCTGTATCAAAAAGACGCACACACACTCTCTCTATCCCTCTTTTCTGCTTCTCTTGATTGGTGTTGTGGTGCAAAGAGCGTGATGCAGATGCTGTTTTTATGTAGAGGTACGGTACACCCAAAGACACACACTTACACACAACGGGATACGCCGATATGAGCGCTCAAAATGGGGAGAATAATACAAGGAAAACAGTGCCGAATCACGACAGCAGCAGCAGGAGGAAGAAAGACGTGGGAAAAAGCACTTACAAATCTTTTTCGTTATGGAGGGGGAAAGTTGAAAAGACAGTCGGGGAAGAAGAGAGAGAGAGAGAGAGCGCTGAAATGTTCGGCACAACCGTCAGAAAAATGGTAAAAGGAACACCCGGAGCGGGCGGTTTGAGGGGTGAGTATTGCGTTCGACAGAATACCACAGAGAGAGGCACAAAAAGTAAAAAAAGGAAGATCAAAGAGAAAGAGGAGAAGCAGGAATTGTACAATGTTATACGCGACGCCTTGTGTGTGTGTGTGTGCTAATGATGGACCTTGTCACACCCTTCTCTTCTCAGCAACGCGGCAAATACACTGTCTCACACACGAGGAGAAAAGAAAAGTCAAGATAGGGTTGCGGAGAGCAGCAGCGATGACAGTGGAGGAGATACAAGCGCAAAAAAAAAAAGAACACACGAGACCGGCAAATCTTTAAAGAGATGTGTGCACGAAGAGGGACCTGTTTGCGATGCGTCCTGCCTTTTCTTGCCTTCCCTCCTCTCTTACCGAACACGATGAGGAAAGCGTGAAAGATGCTTAACAGAGATGAAAGGTCGGTGCTCTACCACCACCACACGCACACACACAGAAAAAAATTTAGCAAAAATAAAAGATGCGTGTAGTGGAACAAAAGTGAGAGCAACAACAACAGTACAGCCAGAAAATGATAAAGGCTCAACACCCCAGAAAAGACGTATAGAGGTTATCAAAGAAAGCAGGAGGAGCGCCTGCGCCGTTAAAGGTACACACACAATAAAAGAGAAAATGATCAAGAAGGAGAATGTCCCAAGAAGGAAACAAGGAAAAAAATTGGGAAGCACACGGGAGGAGAAGAACGAAAGTAACGACAGCTGTCCTCTACCGGAGGTGATGCTGAGGTGTGATGGCGAAGAGAGAGGGAGAGAGAGAAAGAGAGAAACAAACCACTAGTGTGGGTGAAGGAGAGAGCAAATAGAGGTAGTGGTCAAAATAATAGGAGTGGTAGTAATGCACGTCACCGGGTAAGCGGCTCTATGCGGCGGCCGACTCTGTCGCTGCTGTCAGGAAAGACGGAGCGGAGCGCAACGAAGGAAAAAGAGGGGTTAACGTGCACCTACGCGTCCAGCGCACAAACGCGTACACGCACACGCACAGAAAGAGAGCGAGGAGAAGAGAAGGTGAGGTACAGCGGTGTCACGAGGTAGCGGTGAGCTCCCTTCTGCTCTGCGCTGCAAAGGCAAAGAGAGGAAATTGGTACGTGAACACCGATGGAGGCATAGAGTGCCGGTGACAGAAAAACGGAGAAGAAGAGAAGAGAACAGGAAGTGGTAAAAAAAGCGTTACGTATTCTTTTGGTAGGTTTCTGCGCAACCGCAGACACATGACAGCTGTAATTATGAGCCACTGGACATCCGCGCAGGCAGCAGAAGGCATCGAGGCCTGAGTGCCGACACAGCACGCAACAAGAGCAACCAACGCACGAAGAGAGCGTTGAGCTACTCGCTCGTCATATATAAGAGGATTTTCCGATGTTTGACAGCCGCAGTTCAGACCTCGCAAATACTTATGACCGCTTCACTTTAAAAGTTCATTTTTTTTGGAATCCGTTCTCGTTTTCTCTGTTAATGTGAAAATCCATTAATCATACTAATAAAAGGCACTTAGGTGCTTTCTTGACCTTAAGGAGGTGTTGCGTAACCCTCTTTTTTTATATCTGCATCTCAGCACCGATGGGTTCGGGGCTTGACCTCTTCATCCTGAATTGATATATCTTAGTGGGGGAAAACGGAGAAGCACAGAAACAAACACACGAGTAGTCTTTTTAAATTCTTTGTGCTGCACGTGAAGGGTTTAAGCAGCAGTCGTACCACGCTTAAAAAACAGAAAAAAAGGGGGAAAACGAGTCTTCTCCTATCCTCTGCGGTGGCACACACACACATACGCACACACGCATACACAGACAGAGAAACATGTACGCGGGACAGCTTGCGTTCTCCGCTGTTAGATAATTTGACACTTTGTGAATATTCTTTTTTTTTTTCATGTATTACGTAAAATAAGGTTTTAATAACAGCAAGGGTGGCGAGCACCAGAACGAAGTAGGCAAACCACGAAGGCTGCGCTCGAGAGGCGAATGCGGCGAGGAGGCAACGCGCTGTACGAGGAAAGCACGTAAGTTAAGCGATGGGGTTGACATCGTAAGTGTATCGCTATCAGGTTTAAAGCGCGAAAGAGAGAAAGAAATAAAGAGTAGAAAGGTCAACGTTTTCTTTTTGGTATTGGGGCAACTCCATGAAGTTGACGAGGCACGACTCGACTCACCATACACAGCTAACGTTACCACCAATTGTTATCGCCGAAGCATGGCGCTTGTCTTCGCATAAAACAACAACAACAACAAAATTAAGGCCCACCTTCACAACATTACGGATGGAAAAAAAAAAGGCAAACGTTACACGTTAGGTCGTTTTCGTGTGCACCAACAAACAAAAAACCCACAAAGGAGAGCGGGGGATATGGTCGGCGATCGTCTTGTGGGACCAGCGTCCATGTCCTCGTTCTTCTCTCTTCCTACACGGTGACGGGCACCGCAGCCGCCGTGGGCCGCGCCTTCTTCCCTGTCACGCGCGTCTGCTCCGGGTCGAAGCCCTTCTCCTTCGACTTGTACGTCGCCCACGTCGGCGTCTCCGCCGCGTACTCGAGCGACGTGAAGTCGCGCCGGCCCGACTCGACGAGCTCGTAAAACTTCTCGTAGTTGATCCACGTGTGCCAGTGGCCGTCAAAGAAGAACTTGTCCAGCGCGATAAGGACGCAGCAGCTGTGCTCGTGCTCGCAGGCGATGTGGTAGGGGCGGTCCCGCTCCTCAGCAGGAATCACGATGTAGTCATTGCCACCCTCTTCACCCGCCGCAGCCTCGTCCTCCGTGTCCATAATGAAGTCCGGCGTCGCCGTCGTCGTCACGCGCTGCTTCGGCGCGGTGTGCATCTGCGGGGTCTTGTGGTGGGGGCTGCGCCGCGCCATCTCCTCGCACAGCGCGGCGCAGAAGCCAATCACCTCGTCATGCCGCGGCACGTTGTCCTTCATGGTGAGCGTGCTGCTCGTGCTCGTGCCGCAGTAGGTGACGCCCTTCACTTCGATGAAGTCCGGCTGCCCCATCGCCACGAGATCGGCATAGGCACGCACGTTTTCGGTGTTGTAGAGGTTCACGAGCGTCAGGCGGAAGACGGTGCGCTGCGGCTTCTTGGCCAGCTCCTTCACGCAGCTGAGGCAGCGGTCCCAATAGTCCTCGAAGAGCGGGCGGTCGATGCGCTTCAGCTCCTCTGGCGTTGGAGCGTCAATCGAAAGGTACAGCTGCACGACGGGCTTCAAGTCGCGCAGTTGCTCCGGGAACTGCGCGTTCGTCACCATGAAGGACGAGATGTGGTTCTCGTGCAGCAGGTCGCAGAAGCCGTTGATCTGCGGGTACATGATTGGCTCGCCCACCAGGGACAGCGCGCAGTGGCGAATCTGCATGGCCGTCGCCAGCCGCTCCGGCGTGACGCCCGGCACACCACGCATCTGCTTGATCATCTGGTAGTGTCCTGCCATGCCCTGGGCGATGAGAAGCTCCGGTGGGTCCTGCTTCCAGCGGAAGTGGCGCGAGATCGGGTTGGTGTGGTGGCGCCAGCAGAAGACGCACTTGTTTGCACAGGCCAGGCTCGGCGTCATCTCCATGCACTGTGAGGAGTTGATGTCGTAAAAGGTGTGCTTGTAGCACCCACCGCGGCCGCGCAGCATCGACTTGGTCCACCGGCACAGCTTCACGCCGGAGTGGCTGCCCACCAGGCGGTAGCCTTGCTTCTCCAGGTTCTGCCGCAGCTTCGGGTAGAGCAGCTCGGGCAGCTCGTTCGGGTCCTTCGTCGCGTCAAAGTCGGCGTCGTCGGTGCCGTCCCAGACGAGGTCCTCCACGTCGTCCATGTCGTCGTTCTCGTCACCACCGGGGCTGCTCGACATGTCGTCGTCCTCCTCGTCATACACCTCCTCTGCCTCACCACTGCCGTTGGCCGCTTGCTGCTTCTGCTGGCAGCAGCCACCACCACCAGCTTCCCCGCCTGCCGCTTTACACGCACAGCCGCACTCGTTGTCGTCGGCAGCATCACCGGCCGCAGTCGCAGCGGTGGCAGCTGCTGCCTTCTTCTTGAGCAGGCGCGCGCGCGCCGTGGCGCTGCCCGTCGTGGGCGACGACGCCGCTGCGACGTCGGTCTTGCGCTTCACCGTCACCGTGCCATCCGCGTGGAAGGTGGCGCGGCTCACCCACTTCAACAGCGCAGTGGAGAAGATGCGGAAGAGCGACTGCGTCTTGTTCTCCGTCGCGTACACGGGCGGCACCACGAAGGCAGGCGCACCGAGGCCGCGGCACCACTCATGCAGGTGCTTCGCGAACGTGTTGAAGCGCTCTTCGCCGTAGGCGATGTCGCCAAGGCCAAATACGGCGAAGCGCTTCTGGCTGAGGGTGTTGCGCGGCACGCGGTGGTCCTCGAAGGCGTCCTTCAGCATCGCCTCGAAGGCCTGCGAGCGCGGTGGCGCCATCCCGTCGGTGAAGGTGCTCGTGATGAAGATGGTGAGGGCGTACTGGTTCGCATCAAGCAGTGTGTCAACGCGGCAGACGTTGGTACTCTTCACACGATTTGGCGCACCGACCTCACCCACGCCATCCTCCTCTTCTTCCCGCATCTCCAAGACTCGCACCCCGGGGCACACGGCGGGAGAGACGTTGCCGGCCGCGCCGTTGGCATTGCTGCTGTTGCCGTCGTCCTCGTTGTTGGCGCTGGTGTGCACGGCGTGCAGGTGTGCGGAGAGGAGAGAGAAGAGCTTGTGTGCCAGCGCCAGCGAGTTCTGCGACTGCGAGGCGTAGGCGATGAGGATTTCAGCCGGTGGCTTGGCTGCTGGTGCAGGAGGAGCAGCAGCAGCAGTAGCAACGGCCTTTTTCGCTTTGTCTACAACAACAACAGCAGCAGCAGCAGCAGGCTTTGCAGGTGCTGCCGGTGTGGCGCTCTGCTTCAGCTTCTGCAGCTCCGCCTCGACTTCGTTGTTGAAGGCTGCGGTGGTGTCCTTCTTCGCTCCAGAGGCTGCCGCAGTTCCGGCGGCCTCCTCCACCTGTCCGTTACGAACGCGCTGGTTGGCGAGATAGTCGTAGAGGAGAAAGGCGAGGAGAGGGAGGCCGACGCTGACGAGCAGCTGAAGCAGCATCGACGCCATCGTGATGCAGAGGAGAGGAGAAGAGAAGAGGACAACAAGGAAAGACAAATTAAAAAAAAAAACCGCACTGGAAAAAAGACAACTGTGGTACTTCTGTTCTTTTCTGATGCGGTCGTGAGCGTGTAGGTGATTAAGGGAAAGGAGAGAGAGGGAGAGGGCAAGAGAGGAGAAGGAGAATACGAGGTCGGAGGTGAGAAGGACACAGAGAGAAAGAGAGAAAAAGCCTCTCTTTTTTTTTTTGCCCATGGCTTAGAAAATTTCCTTCCTTTTCTCTGTCTCTCCTTTACTTCAACGCATACGTCTTATTGACGCTCGCCAGTAACGAGGTAGCGCATCGAAGAGAGAGTGTGAGATACGTATGGCAAGCACCAGCAGGGCGAGGGGGAAAAAAATCAAACGAAAATACGTACGCAGAATAGCTGCATGCGTCTCGAGCCAATGGAAAGAGACGAGGTGAGACGTTTTCCAACGTCATCGCGGGCTGCAAACCTGGCCACGGTGTACAACTCTGTAGCTAAAAAAAATTGTCTTACTTTAAAGTGTTTTTTTTTGTGCCGTAACCTTCGACAGAGCAGCCTTCGCTGCCGTGAACACCAACGTGCTTCCTCGACTACGCCTACGGAGCAGCAATCCGCTACACAGGGAAAGAGTAAAGGGGCAAGACAGCGTGCATCCCCCTCTCATCCTTTAAGCATTTTCACTTTTACCCACCGCTCTTGTCCTGAGCGTCACTGCCCCGTAGGCGTGTGTGTCTAGAGGCAAGGAGGACACACCAAGAGAAGGGGATAAACCAAGTCCAACTGTCATATCACAACTGAACAGAATTTTTTTTTTTGAACACATGCAAAAGAGACTAACAAAAGAAAAGAAAGAGAGGGAGGAGAAGAAGAAAAGAGAAAGAGAGAGAAAGAGCGTTGCGGCCATGCTGTCAGAGACGACACATCTGTCGGCTTTGACTCACCTCCTTGAGGGCACCTGCAACAACAACAGCAACAACAACAAACAGGTACCTCTCCCTCTCCACGGTCACAACGGAAGCGCTTTAGCATTCACCACCACATACACACCCTCACACACACACATATATGTACACACAACAACACCGGTGACAGCAACACGTTTTTCTCCACCACGGAGTGCGTTCTCAAAATGGACAACAGCAAAGAATGAAAGAAAGAAAGAAAGAAAAAAGAACATTAAATGGGGAGAGGAGGGCAACGACTTCAGGTAAAGGCAGTCAAGAACAGCAAAAATATGAGAAAAATGAAAAGAGAAAAAAAAACTGAGAAAAAAAAAAGGTGTTTGGTGGGGGTGTGTTGACGCTGCGACTCTCCGCCTTCGCAGTACTTCAGCAGCTTGAAAAGAAAAAAAAATCAGGGAATGACGGGCGATGTGTGTCTTCAACGGGTGTGTGTGTGTGTCTGAAGCATCTCCTTCTGGTCATGACAAATTATTCAAACGCGCAACACCGGAAAAAAAAAAAGGACTCACACAAACGTGCGCGGTCGCCTTACGCACCGGCGCCGTTCAGGATGCGCATCGCCGCCGCCAGCTGCTGCCGCGCGTTCTCGTAGTCGTAAAACTGCAAGGCGCTCACGGCACGGCTCGCAAACTTCTGCGCGTCGATCATCTGGTCCACCGTCGGCTTAAAGCCACTCGGCGGGAGCGGGGCCGCAGCGTACTGGTTCGCCATCGGGTTCGGGGCCGGGTGCACGGGAGACAAGCTGCTCGTGCTCCCCATGCCGGGCCGCTGTGGAGCCGGCGGCATCGCCGCGGGCTTCTTTTCCACCCGCGCATCCGCCGACGCCACGCTGTTGCGCTTGTTCAATGACGGAGTCGGGGTGCTGCTGCTTGACGAGTTCGAGTCGTACGTGTAGGCAGGCGGGGGCGGGTCCTGTCGGATGGGAGGGAGTGCCGCTGGTGCACTGGAGTTGTTGGTGTTGTACGCGTAGGGGTTCGCCTGTGGGGGCTGCGGAGGCGTCTGCAGTGGCGGCATCGGCACCGCGTCCTGCCCGCCACCGCCGGTCGGCTTCACCGCCGAGGCCGGATTCGACGTCGGCCGTGTGAAACAACTCGCCGGGGCCGTGGTAAAGTTCGCGTTGCTGCCGATGTCGGCCGCCTCCGGCCCGCCCTCCACCTGCTCAATCTTGTTCGGGCTCACGTACGTCTCACCGCCGTCGAGGGCCTTCTTCATGCGCGTGGCGATGTACTTGGCATACTTGCACTTCTGCGCCGCGATGGAGTCCATGGCGCCGTCCTCGGTGAACTGCTCCGTCGCCTCGAAGAGCACCGCGGAGGTGTAAAAGATGCGGACGAGAGTCATGGAGGCGTTGCCGGTGCGCTCCGCGTCGTCGGCGCGTGCGAAGAGCATCAGCGCGAAGCGTGTCAGTGTTGTCCTGCCATCGACGCCGTCGAGCTGGCCAGCCAACCGCGCCTTATCCGCCTCTAGAGCCTCGAGCAGCGACATGAGGAAGGCGGTGCCGGCCTTGTCCTCCTTCTTGCGCTGCTTCATGCACAGAAATGCGACGTGGGTGCGCAGAAAGTAGGAGACGAGCGGCTCCTTGTCCTCGAACTCGCGGGAGCGCTGGAGGAAGGGCCGCACCATCGAAGCCCAGTGCTCCGGCACCTTCTCCAACAACGCAGCAGAGGACGACATGATCGATGAAAAAAGAGATAGAGAGAGAAAGAGAGAATATAAGGCAATGTGCAGAACAAGTAGAAAAGAAACTAGAGAGGAAGGAAAGCAAAAAGGCCAAAAAATAGCAAGCCCACAGACGATGTTGACAAGGGCTGAAATAGCACCAGAGAGAAACAGCAGAAAGAGAAGGAAAGAGAGAGAGAAAAAGAAGCGCAATACAAGTGAGGCAAAAGTTGAGATAAACAAACAAAACAAAAACAAATTGGCTAGAAAATATATGAAAGGAGGTGAAGAAAAATGAGGAGTACAGCAACAGGCAAACTGTGTGCGTGTTAGTGGGGCGTGGAAGAGGTGGTGAGAAAGCGTGAGAGGATGATTGAAAAAAGGAAACAAGATTGATGGGGAGATAGAGGGTGTGAAGACGTGAGCATTATGCGTGTTGCAGCGGTAATAGAGAGGGCCGGTGCCGTCCGTGAAGATGCGTCGGTGAACACAGCGGCAGCGTGGCCTCGAGAAGAAGAGAAGAGGCGGCGATGCGCGCAGAAACAAAAAAGCAGCGCTTTGCTCTTGCATTACCCCCACCACCATCGAGGCAGTGCGAGCACCGATGCGTGGCAAAAAAGGATGCGGAGCATTCGTGACAGAAATTGAGAGCCGCTCTCAACGGCCCAGCATCTTTATTATTCTCTTTTCGTTGGCGTTGATGTCTAAACAGTACCCTGCGTTGTGTGCCTTCACGAGGAGGGAGAAGAACAAAAAAAAAAAACATACCGGTACCGCAAGAGCAGGCTAAGAACAAGCATACCATAATCCGCAAAGGCACAACAAAGGCAACTCTAAATTATCGTGCGACGACAGAGGCACAGCACCAACCACGTTTCCCTCTCTCTCTTTGTAGGTGTGTGCTACCACCGTCTTCGTGGGAAAGACGAAAAAAACAGAACGAGAGAAAGAGAGAGCGAAGGCGCTTCAACGTGAGAACAGCAAAAAGAAAAAGAAAGTAATACAATGTAATTGGTGGTGGAGCGTGAGGGAGGCGCCAGTCTCCCCTCGCCTATCCCACACACTCGCTGGTGTCTACGAAAATGGGGGAAAAAACAAAAGAGAGGGGGACGCAAAGAGGCAAAAAAAAAGGTACAAAAAAAAAAGCAGTGCATTGAAGATCGGCGAAACGTGCACGTCACTTCACTTAACACCGCAGATGTTACCCGCCTGTCTGCGCGTGCAGAGAGGGAGGGACAATGAAAAGAGAGAGAGGGAACAGGAAAGCTGCGGCAGTTGTGCAGCTAGCATAGAACGCCACTCAACAACAGCAAAGAACAACAACAAAGGTTAACGCCGTTGTGGTAGAAGGACGGGAGGAGATGGTGAAGGAAAGGACAAGACGCAGCGCACGCGAGAGAGGGAGAAAGGAAGACAGGGCATCAAGAAAAAAGACAGCGTAGATCTACAGATGAAGGAAGAAGTCAAGCAACAACAACAAGGAAAGGCTGTGCAAAGCATCGCGAGTCGACTCCTTCACACACGTGTGCGTGCGCTAATGAGAGGCTCCCCACTCTAGCGAGCCTGCGCGGCCGACCCAAGACGTGCCTCCCGATCGAGGTTCCGCACCGTCCGCAGCTCCTTTTCCACCCGATCCAGATCCTCCAGCACACGCGTCATGCGCCCGTTCACCTGTGAATAGCGGCGCTCGTTTCCCCACTCCTTATTCCGCCCGGTCGCTATCGTCACCTCCATCTGCATCTTCTCCAGCTGGTTGTGCAGGGCAGTGCGCTCGGCAATCAGCTGCTCCTCCAGCGCCGTCATGCGGGGCTGCTGACCTTTACCCTTTGCCGTCACGGCCCCCTCGCCGACTCCTGCAGGAGCAGAGCCGTCCGTGATCTTCAGCACTGCCCCGTTATGCCCCGCGATCTGCTGTGCCAGCCGAGGGTCCTGCTGGATCTCAGCCAGCTCCTCCTCCTTGCGCTGCTTCAGCTGTGCGTCTTCGCGCTCCATGTAGCGCAGCGAGTGAGGGCTGTCCGCCCGCACCGGAGGCCGATGCGGGGAGTTGCGCAGGCGGCCGTGGAAGATGGCGTCCTCGCTCTGCGTGCTGTCGTAGGCGCGTGGGGTGGTGCGCCGTGGGACGGCCGTGCGCAGGGGACGATGCGCACCAGGCACGGGCTGATACGGCTCCTCTTGCCGCTGCTGTGGCGGCTGTTGCGGAGGAGGCCGTTGCGTGGCAGCAGCAGCAGCGGCGGTTGCACCTTCCCGTGTGCTGTCTCGCTGCGGCGTAACACTTGGCGTGTACACGAGACCCACGCTACCCACCTGCGACGCATCCATCTGTGCTGGGTGGGCAGCAGCGGCGTCCGTGTTGAGCTGTCGCTGCACTGGCGGCACTGCTGACGACGGCTGTTGCTGTTGCTGCTGTTGCTGTTGCTGCGGACCGGCTGACGCACTGCGTGGACCGACAGCTGAGGAGGCGCGCGACGAGGTCACCGTGCGTGGCTGCTGCTGCTGCTGTTGCTGCTGATGTGGGGTGGATGTGGCGCCGTTTTCATTGTTCTGTGCTTTGGCAGAAGACGGGGCCACGCTGCCCACCTGGCTCGGCGTGCGGCTTCCGCTCATCAATAGAGTGTGATGGCTTGGCGCCGGCTGCTGCTGCTGCTGCTGGGGAGGCTGAGAGCGGCGTGAGTGCTGTGAGGCGGAGCGCTGCGGCGGCTCACTGCTGTTGTTGTTGATGCCGCCGTCATCGGAGAAGGCGGGAAATGCGGAGCTGCCGGCGTCGCTTGCGCTCTCGGAAGCCGCAGAGGGTCCACGACGGCGCGGGATGGCATCGTTGGTGCCGTTGCCATCCACATCGCCCTCCTCTCCTGCACCGCTGAGGCTCTGCTCGCACTGCGAGCGCGGCTGCTGCTGGTAAGGCTGCCGCTGCTGCTGCCGGGGATCATGCTGCTTCTGACTTGCGCCCCCGACAGAGCTGGGGGCTGTAGAGGCCGGGCCTGCACGCGCAGAGGAGCCCGTCGGGCGTGCCTGCTGCTGCTGCTGCTGTGGTGGTGGCTGCGAGCGTTGCGACTCACTCGGACTCGACGTCGGGGCTGGCTGACGTGCCCGCACCGCCGCCGCCGCCCGCTCCGCCACCTGGTCGTCGGGTGGCAAATACACCGCATTCTCCTTCGCCTCCTCTACAGCTTTGGCCCGCCGCTCGAGAGCAGCCGCAGCAGCGCGACGCTCCATCGAGGTGGCACGTGGCACGCCGTGCTCCTTGTACGAGTTGTACTGCTCCGCCGGTAATTCTTCCTTGGTGGCCTCCGCGCGTGCGGTGGCGGACGGCGTGCGCTGTCCCCCGACCGCGGCGGCGTCATCCTTGCCGTCATTCAGGATAGGCCATGGCGTGAGAGCCAAGCCGGCGACGCGGCGGTGGTGGTGGCAGGTCTGCATGCGTGGGCGTGGGGCCTCGGCAGCCTGCGCGGGTCCCCCGTGCGGTGGCGCCTTCGCTGTGGTGGTGGTGGTGGTGGCGTCGGCCGGCTGCCGCGGACGCTGCGCCGCACGCTCTTCCATTTTTTCACGTGGTGGGGGAACGGAGGAGCGGACAGAGTGCTCGCTCGGCGCCTGCGAGTCCGCCGCGCGCTGGCGGGGGTGGGAGTGGACGCTGTGGCGGTCGGACGGTGCCTCTGCGGGTGGTGCCGCCGGTGCCTCTGCGGGTGGTGCCGCCGGTGCCTCTGCGTTGTAGGCGGTGCTCGGTGGGACAGAGGAGGCCTGCGACGGCGTGGCCGACGCAGTGCGGGTGTGTTCGCCGTTCTTTGGCTGCTGCGGGTGGTGCTGCTGCTGAGGTGGTTGCTGTGCGTTGGCAGCGGAGGCGTGCGTCGCGCGGCTTGGGGCGTCGCTGGCGGTACGCACGGACGCCGGCTTTCGGTCGTCCTTGCCGTACGTCGACGGCGTCTTGGAAGCTGCATTGCTCTGGGCAGCAGAGGACGCTGGTGGTGGCTGCTGCTGCTGTTCAGGCTGCGCTGGGTGGTCCTGCGTGGGAGAGCGGATAGAGGGCGTGTGGGAGACATCGCGGCGGCTGCTCGCCCGACTGTCCGGCTCCGGCTTTGCTGCCCCATTCTCCTTTGGTTGCTCCTGTGGCGGCGGCGTGGCTGCGTCTGCATGAAAAGGCTGCAGCTGCAAGGCACACTGATCCAGCACGTCATTGATATCACGCAGCAGCTCCTGCACCTCCTCAGGGCTGATGTGGATGCAACCGGTGTTGGGTGGGTGTTGCCACTGTGCCAGCTGTGCGTAGATGTTCTCCAGCGCGTTGCGGTGCGACTCGTAGGCGACGATGCTGCTGTCGAGCATCGACTCGAGCCACGCAACCTTCTTTGCCTGTTGGTTGCCAGCAGCCATTGTGATGGCGACGCTTCTTTGCGGGTCTTGTAGAGTACGCGCTGAGTGTCTTTTGTTTGTTGATCGCCGCTTCTGTTGACAATGAGAAAGAGAGAAAGAAATGGTACAGGTGGAATGGACGGTATAAGGATTGAAGAGAAAAAAAATAAGATTCTGACTAATGGGCACTGCTTCAGATAGAGAGGGAAAGAGAGAGGGAAAGAAAGGGAGAGAGGCAATAGAGAGGGGAAACAAACGAGCATCTGAGAAGGAAGCAGGTCAGCGCAACAGCCTCCATGCAACATGTGGCGATGGTCAGAGGCCATATAACAGAGCTCATCTGATGTGCATGTATTCTCTAACCTCTTGGATCATGGTGGGACACGTGCAGGCGTCTGTAAACTAAGCAACACCAACAACACCACTTGTCCTTGCTGTCGACACTGTCTGTGTTCCTAATAACTGAAGAGGACGGAGAGCATGTAGAGCTCGTTTGATTGTTGTTTACCGCTCAGCATACGGACAAAAATAAATAGCACAATACGGCACGCATTAAGTCAAAAGGTGAAGAGAGAGAAAATGAGAAACAAAAATTCACTGTGTGCATAAAGAAAAGAAGAAAAAGAAGCAGGAGAGGCTTCAAGAGACCCTAACGAAGCACCTTCTTCTCCGCGCATATCGCCACTTCACCCGCCAAAGACGCACACAGACACACACCCACTTCATACGATCACTCACACACAAGAACTGTACGAGAGAGAGAAAAAAAATCAGAACAAGAAGCCCTAATGACAAGAATATTAAATAAATCGAAAATAAAGGCAGTAAAAGATGAAACGTGCGATATGCACAAGCAGCGGTGGTATACAGGAGAAAACAGATACTTAAGACGGCATCGCAGCGAACAACTAATGTCGCAGCCGTTACATGGAAACAACAGCAAACAAAATACAAGACTAGTATTTATATAATATTTCTTGTGTTTCTGCTTCAGGACGTCCGTGTGTGGTTCAGTGCACGCACGCACATATACGAACATGCGCTTGAACGCTCGCAAACAGGCACAGCACACGCAGATCAGAAAGACCCACCTCATCAGCGATGAAGCACTCGGAAAGGAGGAAAAAAAAACCAAGAAAAAACGGAGATCGCTTCTCTTGTCTGTAGCGACACGCACGACTGTTAAACGTCTGCGCGTGGGACTTGAAATTAACACAAAACAACGGCTTTCGCAACATCAAAGGCCTCGCATCAACCCACCGAAAAAAGAAACACCACTAGCACCAGCAAGGCCACGAGATACTCCGCTGCTTTAGAGTGAGGTGCTGAAGCTGAAGTCACCACCACCAGCCAACTCCCGCAAAGCAAGAACAAAGCCGATGTTTGGGTTGACATCAGACTTCTCCTTCTTCACCGCATCGAAGGCCTCGCGGAAGGTCATGGCAGGAGCCAGGTCGCCGCTGTACATGCTGTACGAGCTGGCCATGCTGCTATTTTCACAGCTGTTGTGGAAGAGGTTCGTTGTCGTCGCCGCCGTTGGGATTTTTCCTGCGCCGCCGTGACTCACGCCGCCCGTCGGGAAGAGATCGCTGTACAATGGTGTCGTCGCGGCAATCGCCTCAGCGGCACCGCGAGCGGGCAGCGGTGTGGCAAGCGCGCTGCTGTGCGCCGTCGCACCTGCGGCGGCTGTCGAGGCCTTGCTGACGGAGAAGGCATTGCGCAACGGTGCGCTGATCTCAAGCCCAGTCGTAGCAGGACTCTCACAGGCCCTCAACACTTCCTCTTCTCCGTCGACTTCCTCCTCATTCTCGTCGTCATCCAGTGCAGCCTCCAGCAGCGTCGGGCCTCTGCCGAAGCGGCCCCGTGAGCCGCGGTGCGACACCACCGGCGCAGAGGACGGCGTCGGCCGCAACAGCTGCAGCTGCGCACGCGGTGACTCTCGCCGCTGTGGCTGCGGATCGTGGGGGCACTGCGAAACCAGCGTCCCGAGCGAGCGACTGCCTTCGACGCCGCGGTACTGAAGGGCGTCGCCGCAGTCCACACAGGTGAGCTCCTCCTCTACCTCCTCTCCCCTCTGTGCTGTAGCCGGCGTCACGGCAGCGTCATTGCCCGAAGCGCCGCTCCTGCTCGTCTGCGCCTCTCCCCGCATGCGGGACAGCGCAGCCAGCGCCATCATCTGCTCTTCTGCCTCCGCCTCGCGCTGCTGCTGCTGTCCGCTGATGAGGAGATGCTTCTTTGCCTGCTGCTGCAGCCGCCGCTCGCGCAGACGCAGCAGGTGGCAGGGACGGCACACGCGTGAGCAGAGCTCGAGCGGGGTGATGGGGGTGGAGAGGCGCAGGAGGGAGGCCGACGTCGCGCTACGCGGTGACGCAACGCCACACCCATTGACAGCAGCGCCGGTGCCGCCACTTAGGAAGAGGGGCGAGGAGACAGGAACCGCAGACGACCGCCTACACACCGGCGAGCCCGCCGTGCCGCTATTGCCGCCACCGCCGTTGTTCGCGCTGCTCACGCTGCCGCTCGCGTTGTTGCTTCCCCCGTTCGCGCTGCCGTTCGCTCGCGTGGCGTGCCACGAGGCAAAGCCGTGCGCTGGCCGACGTGCGCCGAGCGGCGTCTGTGCTGGGGTGAGAGCGCCGCTCGCGCTGCTGGTGGGGCTGGAGACGGTGGTGGCGCCGAAACGACCACTCATCGCCAGCGAGTTCGGGTGGAACAAATTTGCGCTCGTCGTCGCCGTCAGCGGAGATGCAAAGCGCTGTGATGCGCTGCGGGCGTGGGTGCTCATGGTGCTGCTACCAACCCCATTCCTGCCATCCGCAATTGGGCTCCCAGCCCCCGCTCCCGTCTTCGCCGTCGTGGGTGGCAGCAGCGTCGACGGCTGCGCGGGGCTGCCAGCCACATCCAACGCAAAACGCGCACGACCGCCGGCCTCCTCGATAATCGTGCGCTCGCGCTCCAAGAAGCGCACAAAGAGAGAAGCGGTGTCTTCGAGGTTGGCGAGGCTGAAGCCGTAGAGAATGAGATACGCCATTACAAAGGAGGCGCTGCGGCTCACACCCATGCGGCAGTGCACGAGCACGCCGCCACAGTCGCGGGGGTCCACCACCGTTAGCGGCGTTGGCGGGACAGCGCTGGGGGCAAAACCGTTGCTCTTCAGCGCAGCGCCGGTCAGAGGAGCTGCTGCGGCCGTCGCTGTCAACGTCCCGGCAGCAACGGATGCCGGCGCACTCCCTGCGGACACCCCGGGGAAGGTAGACGTGCGGCCCGGCATCGGCGACGGGGAGCCGGAGGTGCAGCAGCTCGCCGTGCCGTCACTGCCTCTCCCCCACGGCACGGCGGCCGCCGACGACGGCGTGCGGGGCGTCTCGCGCTTCCCTTCCTTCAGCGAGGGCTGCCCTCCAACAGAGAGGGGCGGGGACGCGGGGGACGTCGGCACCGCCCACACGTTCTCCGCCTCGTCTGTCCACGACCACAGCATACGATCGGGTTGCTGCTGCTGTGCGCCACGCCAATCGTTATCGGTCTGATCACCTTCCGCCTCCGCGTCTGCACACGGTGGCTCGGTCGCAGTGCTGGGACGGTCATCGACGACACCGCCGCAGCCGCACCGACAGCCCACTGGAAGATCATCGGCACCGCGCACGGCATCGCCTCCAGCAGCAGAAGCACACGGTAAACGCCCCGGTGGTGATGCTGCCGTCCCGCTCCGCTGAGAGCGTTGCAGATTAATTTGCCGTCGGTGCAGCTGTTCGTGGATAATCTGAGATACCGGCGAGAAGAAGGGCGAGATGACCTCGTCGGAGTGGTCACGCAGGGGACACTGCAGGTAGCGGACGTGGTGGGGGTTATTCGCCATCGCCGGCGTCACCGGACACTCCAGCGAGCAATTAATGACGAGCGAGATGCCGTGTGCGGCGAGGGCCGCGGTGTCCATCGCGTCGCTGTAGGCACCGAGGAAGAGGCCAGGGATGATCCCCACCGCGTTGAAGAAGGCGAGGGTGGAGCCGACCTTGTGCATGCCACGACTCGCACCGTTGCTCAGCGCCGCGGGTGCCGGTCCAGTGGGTGTGACCGCGCCGGGAGAGCTGGCGGCAGCATCGCCGCCACCACCATTCGCAATATCGCGTGCGGGAAGCTGCAGCTGCTTGTGCGGGACGGTCGGCCCACAAGGGGTGCTCGTGGTGGAGGCGATGGTGGTGGTGGCGGTGGGGGGAAGGCGGAGGTGCAGAGCGGCAGCCGCCTTCGCTGCGGTGGCGGGGCCGGTATGCTGATGCCGCTGCTGCTGCTGCGGTTTCTTCCCCATTGCGGCGGAAGAGTTAACCGCATCGTGTTCTTCCGCAGCGGCCCGCATGTGTTGTTGTTGGTGCTGCGCTCCTGCAGTGTTCACCGCCTTCACCGCAACCACGTTGGCGGCAGCGTTGTCCTGCTCCTCGTCGGAGTCGGTGCACTGCGCGTGGGCGTGTGGAAGCCGCAGGAAGAGGTTCGTTGGATGATGTCGATGGAGAGAAGGTGGCAGGGGCGGCATGGCGCTCGTGGTGGTAGAAGTTGACGTCTGTGGGTGGTGGCCCCACGTACGAGACTCTCCTCCATCGCCCTCTCCCTCCCCCCTCTCATCCGTACCGCCACCGCCACCGCTCTCCTCGTGCGCTCCGCCGGCGGCAGCACCACTGCTGCTGGTCGCATCCGCTGTCCCGGCTGCCACGTCCCCCGGCGGCAGACTCGTCGCAAAGTCTCTTTGTCCTGTCGGCGGTGCGGCGGGTGGGTAGGGCGGTGTGCGCTGCGTCAGCGGCGTGAGCGGGACACTCGGGAAGCCGCAGGAGCTGGCGCAGTAGCCGCGCGTCGAGTAGCCGTTGCCGTTCGACTGGTCGGGGAAGAGAACATGGGCCGGCGACCCGGCCGTGGCGGGTGTGCCCAGCGTGCTACGCGCCGTGCTGCCAACAGAGACGTTTCCGCTGCTGTTCGCCGAGCAGCCGGTACGCTTGCGGAAGTTTGCGAAGCCGACGCGCGACTGCGGCAGACGCTTGCCGTGCAGGCTCGACGTGCAGGATGAGGCCGAGGCGACGGCGGCGTACGTCAAGGGCGTGTCTGCTGACCGTCCCAAACTACCATTGGCTGTGGCAGTCGGTGTGATGGTGGTGGTGGACGGCGAGGCAGCGCCGGTGGCGGTGGTGGTCGAAGGCTCCCCGGCTGCAGAGCCGCTGCACGACGGCACGCACGTGCGACCGCCACCATTGGCGCTGTTGTCATGGCCATATCCCCTGCTGTCTTTCGCAGAGTTGACATCTGATCGCTTCCTCTGCGATGACAACGCGGCCTTTGCACCGTCACCGGCGAAGGAGTGCTCAGCTGGTGTGTGGTCGTCCGTCACTGCGTTGCTGCTGGTGGGCGTGGCGTAGGTCGGTGAGACGAGCGCGGTGACCGGTGGTGGGCCGTAGTAGCGGACATGCGCGCCAGGAAGCACCGGCGATGACGCATTCTTTCCTCCTCTCATCAGGTGCTGAGGAGAGCGGCTCGCCGTCGTGGGGACGGAGAGGCAGGCACGAGAGCTGCAGGACCGGGTACCGTGGGTGTTGGTTTTGCGTCCCGACTTGCCGCCACGCCGCGCCGAGGCGGTCATGGCGCGATGGGTGGCGTGTCCGCCGCGCTGCTTGCGTCCATAGTGAGTGTTATGTGAGCTCGCGTCCTCGTTGTGGTTGGGGTGATGAGTGTTGCTAGGGGAGAAGGAGCGGACGGGACGTCCAGCGCTATTCGCAGCGTCCTCGTCGGTCTCACCGGACGTTCTATCGGGGCTGCCGACGGCGTGGGCGGCGCCAGAGGTCGTGGGCGACGCGCTTCCGAACGATCGCGAGCTTCGCGCTTCGTCGTAGTAGTCGTCGCTGTCGCTTACCTCGCGAATTTGCAAAATTTGCTTTGACGGGGGGCGTACGAGATGATGCCGCGTCTGGTGCGTACGTGCGGGCATCTCTTCTACTCCCTTTTTTCTCGTTCTCTTCTTCCACGTTGCTTCAACTGCTGTAGAAGATCAAAGCAATAAAACAATCAAACAAGAAACAGTGACGGAGAGAGAGAAAAAAAAGGGGACTGCGCTGCTTCTTCCTTCGCCTTCAGGCTGAGTTCTGAGAAAGGAATTAAAACAAAGAGTAGTTCGGCGACGGAACAAAACCAACAAGGGCTGACAAACAGAAAAAAGAGAGCGAGAAACAAACAAACGAAACAAAATAAATGTTAGAGGGCAAAGCAGTTGGATGGAAGAGCGTCGGCGACGTGTCTATCAGACACAGAAAAAAAAAGAAGGAAAAAAAGGGGGTTGAGGTGATTCGGTGAGGAGAGCAAGTCCACAACGACAATTACTCACAAGATAGATAAATGAGTAATAAAAAAAAAAGAGATTCACAAAGAGCAGCAAAATAATAATAGTAATAATAAGCAAAGGGAGACTCAAGACCACAAGCCGTAGAGGACTATACTCCTGTCCGGCACTAATCACGACCGCGTGGCGGTTCTTCTAATTCTTTTCGTGATGTTCCCCTCACTTTTTTTCTTCCTAATTTGCTCGATAATGGTGACGACAACAACAAGAGCGAACTTAACACGTACCCCGACCTCTTCAGTACTATTCTGTTCTTTTATATTTTCTTTTATGGAGTGTCGAGAGGGAGACCTTGTGTTATGTGAGCAAACAAACAAATACACGTTTTCCCGATGTCGTCCACACACACAAAAAAAGATAGATATATGCAAAAACGCTGATGTGGCGCTCTTCGCTTCTTCTTTATTTTATATATATGTGTTCTCTCTAGAGAGCGCGTACACCGCGGCGCTGGAAAGAAGACGAAGAAGAGATCGGCGAGGATGTTCACGCAGGGTGTGAAACAAATAATAAGAAAGAACTAACAACAAAAAAGAGAAAAAGCGAGAAAAAAAGTCACTTAAGAGCGAAAAGAGAGAGAAGCAGAAGCGCGCTGAAAGAATTTACAGCGGAAAGTAAAGGAAAAAAAAAAACAGTTGTAACCACGGGTCAGCAAAGCAGATAAGAAAAGAAAAAGAAAATTAAAAAAAGGAAAACAAAAGCGGGCGGGAGAGGAGACGAAAGAAGATCTGGAAATGGCAGCGACGGACTTTTGCTAGTGACGTAGCAGCACTGTCTTTTCTGTTTGAAGGTTGTTTGTCGACAACAACTTTTTTTTTTTTTGCCGTGTCTCCGCTTTTTTTTTTTCCTACCTTTTCTTTTCCTTCAATGTTCGACTGGGCTGCGTTTTGCTATACTTGTTCGGAGCGTGTGCTTGTGAGGTACACACGCTAGGACAGAAAGTGTGGAACAAGAAACGAGGGAAAAAAAAAGAAAACAGATAGAAAAACTTGGAAAACACTGAGGAAAAAAAAAGAAAAAAACAAACAAAAACACCCGCCAGCAGCCGGCGTGAGTATTGTCCGGGAATGAAAACCAAATCACAGCGTAATATTCCTTCGTTTCTCGTGGCCCTGCAGCAAACCGAAAGAAAACAAAAACTTTTAATTTCTCTCTTTTTTCTTTTATACAGTGCTGCAGCTGCTGTTGTTGTAGCCACTGCGACAGTTATTCTTTCGTGAAAAAAGGAAGAAGAAAAAAGAAAAGACAGAGAATCAACTAGACAGGGGGGAAAGTAATGGAAGAAAAACAACGCTGGCAACACTTCAGAGGAGAGACAAAGAGAAGAAAGAAAAATAAAGTAAACGACAGCAACAGCACACGCTCACACAACCTTCTCCTTTCGACAAAAAGATGCGAGGCAAAACTGAAACTCAATTTAAACTTCCCACAAAGCTTCTGTGTTTGTAAGTCGTCTATTAAACACAGTTTTTTCTCTCTTAAAAGACTTAAAGTTACGACAGGCAGTGAGAGATCAACAGTACCAGTGGAGAGAACAACAAAGAGAGCGGACACGAAGTAAGCAGGCCTCGTACAGGTAAAGAAAGAAAGAAAGAAAAAAAGAGAAATACACTCGAGGAGGAGGGGGGTGGCGTGCGAGTGATGACGAGAGGGTAGAACACCCAGTGGCACACACACTCACACACACAAGATCAAAAGGTAGAGAACAACGCAGTCGAGAGAGAAAAAAGAAAATTCAGAAAGGATAAAGAAAACAAAAAGAGAGAGAGAATTTCTGAGTCTTTTTTTTTTGTTCAACTACCTTCTCGAGAATAATAATGAAAATAATAGTGAGGTTGAAATCACAATACAAAGCTGCGCAGACGGTTCAGTTCTACTATTCGCTGTGGTGGTGATGATGATTTGTGTATTTTTTGTGTGCGCGATATGTTCGTGTGCGCGCGCAAGAGGAAAAGAAAGATGCGGGCATGTGATACGTGACGTTTCGCGTGGCGAACAATGCAGTGAAAGTAGCAAAAATAAAAATAAAAGAGGGTTGTGTTTCCGATAGAGGGTGACCAGAGAAGGGAGTAAAGTGATAGACGACATATTCCTCTTCTTTTCTTTTAATGACTCCTTCAGCGGTGAAACGCATCACTGTTAGGAAGCACACGTATGCCCGCAGAAGTGCATAACCTTCCAATGCGCTCTGTGCGTCGCAAGAGTTGAGCTGAAGCTGAGCACGCACGCTGGCAGTCTGCTTCCCTGTATCTTCTCCTCTTCTCACTCAACCCGTAATGTTGGGTGAGGGCGAGGCCGCTGTGCCACACCGACACTGAGAGGGATCAGAAGGAAGTCGCGACCGCCAACAAGGGCACTCTCCTTCGTGATCAAATAAAGGTGTCACCCACCAATCAACCGCCTCAACACGCATCGCGCCATCCTCCTCTCTTCATCTGCTCGTTTTCTTCTTTCCGCTGGAAGATAGAAGGCAAGAGGCAGTCGATGAGAGCGAAGGACCGCGACGAAGGCGGTGGACAGATAGGAGAAGGGCAGTTCCACCCACTAAGCACACGCACAGGCACTTAAGTCTCGATCAGATCCTTTTTTTGGTATTAGAGAAAGAAAAGCCGCTTGTTGAGGGCATACAGTAAAGATAGAAGAGAAGAGGACAACAACAACAACAACAGCAACAACACAGACAACGGAGGAGAACCAGAATAAGTTAACACGAGCTTCAGCCGCGACGGCTAACAGAACTAGCAAGCGCAGAGAATAAGAGAAAAGAAAAAGGAAACAAACAAAAAAAAAAGAGTGGTGGTGTCGAGTGGGTGAGAGAGCGGAAGAAGAGGAGAAGAAAAGAGAGGAGTTAAAAAAAAAAAAAAGGCTCCGCACCACGGGAAAGCTGAAGTGAAAGAGGGAACACCAAAGACTACCCAGGAGGGACCGGGAAAAGGCCGCACAAGAAAGAAGACTGGAGAAATTTTCAGAGAAAAAAAGGAAAAGCGGGTGAGGAACCAACATACACACACACATACAGCCACACGAAAACAGATGCATGTGGCAAGGCTGAAGAGGTTACAACAATGTTTGGTGTGATGATGAACGAGAAGGAGAGAGAGAAAAAAAAATTAGAGAGGAGCGTGTGTGGAAGACAGCGAAAAACAACAAAAGAGTGTAAATACGCGGAAAAATGTGGAAAATAAAAAGGAGAATCTTCTTAGTGTAGCTCGATGGCCCTTCGTTTTTCTTTTGTCTTCGGTGAGTCGTCGGGGCTTCCACCCCCTACCGTACTTTCAACGTATTTTTTGTGTTTTTTTTTGTTAAAATAAAAGGGGGGTTTCCGAAGAAAAGAGAAGAAGAAAGAGAGAGAAGGAGGAGGGCGGGCACGTGTCTACCCACTGCTGTAGTGCTGCATGGCTTCATGGGAGATCAACTATTCACACCCATACGCAGAGAAAAATACCCGGGGCCGGAGCGTCGCCGACCCGACGCCACACGCTCAGCTTCGGCTGCCGAAAAGGAAGAAAAACAAAAGAGAGGAGAGGAGAGAAGGTGCGGCTCAGTGCGGAAAAGAAAATAAGTGTTGCTTTTCTTAAATCAGAGTGAAAGTGTGAACTTGATGGTGCTGCTGCTGCTGCTGCTGCTGCTGCTGCTGCTAGTGAGAATGCTCGCACTCCTTTTTCTCTCAATACTTGTGAGGAAGGAGGCAATGTGCACGCAACTACATAAAAAAGGCGTTCTCCTCTTCTCTCCTTCTCTCTCTCTCTTTGCCACATTTAACGACGCCAGTGATCCCTGATGACAACTAAGAGAAAAAACATTCTGGTTACTCGAGTTATGGGAGAGAAAGAAAAAAGCAATGACACGTCAAAGAGATCACTGAGCGGCGCAGAGAGAGAGGGAGAAAGAGAGAGCGAAAGAAAGACGCAGACATTCAAGAGGCAGCGAGAGAGAAGAGAAGATCAGCTCACCACATAGCAACAAGAACGAACAAAGCAGCGCAGCACACACAAACAGACGTCCAACACCCTTACCGACACCACTCTCAGCTCTCATGTCGCCCAAGTACCGATGAGGTACACGCATACACAGCATTGGAAGAGACGAAGCACACTGCATATGTTTTGGATAGCGCAAAGGGGGAAAAGGAGACGACGGAAGAAAAAAGTCGGGGAAGTACTCTGCATTGACAGCGGGCATCCGCCACAGAAAAAAGAGACAAGAAGAAACAAGGAAGATAAAAAGGCAAACAATAAAAAAAAAAGCCAGACAAGTAGAGGATTGACGTAATGGGAAAAGGTCCACGAAAACGCAGAGCACACATAATAAAAACATAAAAAAAACATTTATCGAGAAAGGCGAAGGTGAAATGAAACCTACAAAAAAAAAGAGAGCAATACGTCAGCAACACCTTATATTACTCCGAATCGAGTTAGGAAGTAGACCAACAAAAGCCAGATAGAAGAGGTAGAAGCCCATCAGAACGCGGACCCACACAACGCAATGAAAAAAGCACAAAATCAAAAACGAAAGAGAGAGAGAGAGCAAGAGAGCTTTGTTTATTCTTATTTTTCCTTTTTTCTTTTTAAATCACTGTAGTGGGAAATGCGCTTCTTTTCTTTTTCTCATACCATTCGTTTAATTAAAAAAAAAGATACACACTGATTTAACTTGTTGCTTAGCTGATTAGTTCTTATAGGAAGAGAGAAGGGAAGAAAAATAGAGAGAGAGGGAGAAAAAAAGGTCCGGTGGTGCAAGGCGGAGCTCGACAAATGCGTTCTTCTGGAACGCGTGCGACCGGTAACGTGCAGATGTGCACGTCAGGCATACCTCCCCTCCTCTCTCCCTCCCACTCTACTCCTCCGTTCTCAGCACCACCACTCACCAAAATAAAAAGAAAGGAAAAAGGGAAATAGTGCCGCAGGGGAAGGCGGGCTGCAACAGCAGCAGCACGAGTAAGCCCTTTCCCCCGATCACCGTGTTGTGGTTATCCCATACACTCCACAACAGCAGGAGAAAAGAAAAAAAGCCAAGAAGGACACCAGAAACCCACAAAAAGCAGAGAGAGAAGTGAAGCGAGACGCACAGCAGCGCCTGTGAAAACCATAACAACAACAACAACAACAAAAAAGAAGGAGAGGATACACCAACGAAGGGAGAGTGAAGGCTTTGTAAAACAACAAATGAAACGAAAAAAAAATCACAGAACAGATATCGCCAACACAGCACAAAAAAAAAAGACGCAACGCGACAACCACAATGACACCAGAAAATGTTTTTTTAAGGGAAAACTGTTCATGAAGTCCCGGCTTAAATTTAGATTTTAGTATTATAAAAATGAAAAGAGGAGTTAGTGAGAGAGAAAGGAGACAGCGGTGACAACACACACTCTCTCTCCCTCTTCGACACAAACCATTTTTAGTAGTCCTTGTAGCTGTCCGGCTTCGAGCGCTTCTTCCCCAATGAGTGCTGCGAGGCATACGTAGAGCGGCGGTGCGTCGCCGGCGGGTGCGCCGACTGCGGCGACCGTCGTGGCATGTGCACCGACGCACCCTGCTCGCCCTCGTGACTCGCTCCCACTGCTGTCTTGGCAATCGGCCGCGCAGGGAAGGTAAGGCCAGCGCTCGTTGCTGCCGTGGTCGGCCCACTGCTGCTGCCGTGCATGTTGTCGTGCGCATCCTGCACGGTATGCGTGGTGCTGCGCTTCATCGCAGCCAAGACGGCTTCCATGCCGCTGCTGGGGGTGACGCCCGACACGGAGGCGTAGGCGGTGGAGAAACGCGTGGGCGGGTTCACGCAGGCCGGGCTGGTAAAGGACGAAGACAAGGAGCACGGGTCGTTGGCCTCCGACGGCGAGGCAGCAGCAGCAGAGGCCGTTGGCGCCTCCCCAAGTGTAGCCGAGAGCTCCAGCTGCTGTTGCTGCTGCTGCTTCCGCATGCGGCTGCTCACGTAGTAGTACGGCTGCGCATTGACGTTGATGCCGCTGCCCGGCACACTCGACGAGGCCGGCGAGGCAGCGCGCAGTGTTGTGCCAGAGACCGACGGCGGCTGCGCTGCTGCGGTGTGCTGAAACGTGCCAGAGAGGCTGCCGCGGCTGTGGCGGGAGTTGTTCTCGCTGTGGCAGCCATGCTCCGCATTACCACCAGCACCACTGCCAAAGGATGGAGACGGCGCTGCGGTCGTGGCGGCACGGTTGGTGATGTCAAAGGTAGCAGAGGACTGCCGCAGCGGGCCGCTCCCTGCCGACGTCGTCGAGGCCCCGGCAGCAGCTGTGTGGTAGCGCACCGTGCTCGCTGAGGCCACGCCAGGCGCAGATGACACGCGTTGCACGTTACCACCAACACCACCGCCAATGCCGTAGTGGTGGCCGCTCCCGCTGGCAGCCGTTGTTGACGACGGCGTGGGGCCGCCCATCGAGGCCGGCGAGACGAAGCGATTCGCCGCGCTGCCCGATGTATTACCCGTAGCAGGTGGTGCGCTGTTGGACGTGGCGGACCCAGAGGGGCCGAAGTAGCCACCCGTCACGACGTTCGCGAAGTTGATGAAGTTGCTGTACCGTGGGTTTGTCTCCTCCTGCTGCGCCGACGTCTGCTGCTGACTCGTGTAGTTGCTCGCCGACCCGACGCCGTGGTAAGCGCTGGCTTCCACCGGCGGCCAGGCGGAGTGATAAGGCGGCTCCACGATCCACGACTCGCCATTGTTGCCTCCCTGCGGCTGTGCCGGCAAGACGGTGGCGGCCGACGTGGCGCGCTTCTGCACCGACAGCGGCGACAGCCACGCACTCGCCGACCGCTCGCGCTGCAGCCGCGCCGCCGCCTCCTCGTCGTCCTGGTAGTACTGCGCCCATCGCTGGCCTTCTTCTTGCCAGGCCGCTGACATGGCCTGCGCGGTGGCGGTGCGACGCGCAAACACGTGCTGCTGCAGCTGCGCGATCCACGGCTCCACCTTCGTGTGCCACTGGTGCAGACGGTAGGCGCCACGCAGCGTCTTGCGACGCTGGACCTCGGCGGACGATGCGGCAGCTTCGGCGTTTCCGTTGGTGCGTGCGATCGTGGGAGACGGGGCAGCAGCAGCAGCAGCAGCCGCACTAGTGGTGCTACCGCCCTGCTGAAGCTTGGCCGCAGCCTCCTCCAACTCGTCGTCATCGTCGTCCGGCTCGTAAGAGGCCACCTTTTCGGGATACATCGCGGCAAACGCGGCGAGCTGCTCCGGTGTGGGATCGACGTCCACCGCGATCTCCTGCAAGAGACTCAGCAGCGCCGCGTACTCGTCCTCGTACACCTGCGTCTCCCAGTCCAGCTTGCTCAGAAAGAGCACCTCCAGCTTGTTCATCTCCCGCCCACTAATTCCACCAATGCGGCCGTAGTAGACGTTGCTGTAGTACACGTCGTCGCGCAGCTTAATGCCAAGTAAGATGCTCGTGATGAGGAGACGATGGGCGTTGTAGATGGTGATGGGGTGGCCGCTGTGAAAGACGTACTTGAGAAGCAGCACGAAGGAGCAGAGCAGCGCCTCACCGCTGCAGGCGCAGTACCGGACAAGGCGCTGCACGTACATCGTGACGGACATCGGAGGGATGCAGTGGGAGTGGAAGTCGCTGGAGGGGATTGGCTCACCCTTGTGCAGCTTGCACAGCATCCGCATCATGAAGGAGAGAGCGAGAAAGGCGTAGCGGGTCTCCGTGAGCTTCACGCTTGGCGCTGTCGGCGGAGGCTGGTAGCTTTGCTGCTCCGGCTGCTGCTGCTGTTGCTGCGGTACCGCCGTCGTTGCCGGTGGCGCTGGCTTTGCGTCTGGAGGAGTGGCACAACTCGGCTGGCTTTCGCTCGCCTGCCGCCCCGCCGTCGCCGCCACCGCCGCCTCAGGCCGCAGCGGCACACTGCTGGAGCTCTGCGTGAAGGGGCTGTCCTCCGACTGCGGCTGCTGCGCCAGCGGCGGAGTGTTGAAGCGGGTCGGGTCGTACGGGATGCTGGCCGTGATGCTGTCGTTCGTGTAGCGGCCACCACCGAGGAGGCTGCCGACACCGCTGCTGTTTGTCAGGCGGGTCTTACGACGGCCCTCCTTGCCTGAGCCGTGCGCGTTCGTACCGGCAGCACGGCGCGAGGCTGCCGAGCCACGGCGATCACCATGACGTCCGTTGGCGGTGCTCTCCGACTGCACGCCGTCCTCTTCTTCCTCTTCGGCATTGGCGGTGGCGGTGGTCGCTGGGTGACGGCGGTGGCGACGCACCGATGTCGGCCGCTGCCCTGCTGCCTCCTCGTTCTCCTCCATGCCAACGGTCTCTACCGCAGGTGAGGGTTGGCTGACGACGTCGCTGCTGGCCTTGTGGCCGTCCGCGCTGCTGCGGTGCAGAACGGCGTAGCCCAGCTCTTCCATATCCGCGTCCTCGCCGGTCGCGAAGCGCTTCGGTGGCGGCTCCTGCGGCGTGGCATCAGGGGCGACGGCGTGGGTGGCGCTGTTGCTGCCTGCCGCCATCGTTGGTACCTTCACGACCGTCACGGTGGCAGCCGTGGCTGTGTTCTCGGCGGTGTAGCGGGACTCCACCGCGCGGCTAATCTCGCCCTCGTAGTCGACGCGATCCTGCACACGAGCGGTAGTGGTGCTGCGTGCACCCGACGCGTCTGCCGGCAGCGGCGAGGCATTCGCGGTCGTCATCGGCGTCGTCGGACGCGCCGGAGAGGAATCGGCAAAGGTGGTGATGTCGGGAATGTGCATCGCCCGTTCGGCCGCCTCTGTGCTGCTCTGCGTCTGCGTCTGCGTCTGGCGGGGACGCTTCGAGGATGGGGTGCTGCGGGAGGTGAAGTGTGTGCTTGCCACGGCGGCGGCGGCAGGAGAGACGGTGTCTGGCACTGCAGGATCCACCGCACGGCTCGTTGCTTCCTCCTCCTCCTCCTCTTCGTTGTTGTCGCGGTGCGTGCTGCTGTTGGAGCGGGAGTCGAGGGAGTGGCGCAGCTGGTTGGCCTCGAGCACGACACGCTGGGCAATCGCACGAATGCGCTGCTGCTGATGCGAGGAGGCGCCGGAGAGGGGCGTCGACGCTTCAGAGCTGCCCGTGACGCTGGCGCTGGTGTTCGTGGCGGTGGTGGCTGCTGTCGTGGTGGCGCTTGCTGTGTTGCCGAGGGTGGTCAGGTTCGATGCGCTGTCGCCGTAGGTGCTGAGGGAGAGATACTTGTGAAGCTGCGCGCTGTTCTTCTCGTGGTGCAGATGCGCTTCTTCCTCCTCGTTGGGGTGGTGGGGAGAGACGGGACCGCTCTCAGAGTAGCAGGGCGGAACCGCGGCGTGCTGCTGCGGATGTGTGTAGGTTTGTTCGAAAAGCGGCTCGGGATGCCTACTTTTCTCCACGTCCGCCTCTGCGGCTTCGGTGGAAACTGCCGCGCCGGCGCTACCGCCGCTCTGGCTGCAATCGCTGGTGCTGCCGCTGCCACACGCTCCACCAGCGCAACCACTAAGATAAGGGGAGCGGGGTGGGGCTGGAGATGATCTTCTGAGAGGGAGACAGGCTTCAACAACGTAGTTCATCTAGTATGCTCTCTTTCCGGCAAGTTTTTTTTTCTTGAAGTCTAGCCGTCCTGGTGTGCGCTTAAACTGGAGGTTGAGCTGCTATACGCGGGGCACAATTCAAAAAATGTGAGCTGCGATTGACAATGCACACGCGGCGTACCACACACATATACTACACTAGACACGAAATTTTAAAAATGGGAACCTGATCGCCGGAAAGTGCAGCAGCAGAAGAAGAAAGAGCGGACAGGGCGGGAAGGATGGCAACAACAATAACGCTACTAATAGAGTAAAGAGAGCGAAGCAGGAAGTGCACGGAGAAAGAACGAAAACAGAAGAAGAACACAAAAGCAGTAGAGAGAGCACGAGAAGCACAGCGGCGCACACACACACGGAAGCGGAGTGAAGCACGCGAAAGAAGAAAAGAGAATCGAGTAGAATAAAGTTTAAAGAAAAGAAAAAGACAAAATCGGTTCGCTTAAATCAAACGCCAACAGCAACCACAACAACGCTCAATACAAAAAAAAAACAGATAGCTTTATAAATATATATATATGAAGATGATAAAAGCGAAAAGAGGCGAGTTTGTGTGGGGGTATGCAGAGTGATACTTAGCTAAAATAAAGTTTCAGAAAAGCGAGGAAAAATGAAAACGGAGTCACAACGCGAACAAGAAAGGAAGGAAAATTTCGGCCGTTGGCTGCTGCTAATGTCTACTTCTGCTTCTCCAGCTACTTATGCCTACACGAAAAGCAGCAACGTTCTTCGCGTTGTCCTTTTTTCTTTTCTTTTTATTCCTTTCTCAATCTTCAAGAGTTCCCTTCGTCTTCTGCGCACTTCCGAGCGAAGAGCGATAGAGAGAGAGAGAGGGAGAGACTGAAAAAAAAAAAAAAGGTATCAATGCACGCAGACAGGCAGACAAACGCGCAAAGATGGAGAGAGACAGAAAGAACGGAAGCTGACGCTGTTCTCACTTCTTCTTTGGTGAGCTTTTTTAGAAAAGACAAACAAAGAGAAAAAAAACGTTGCGGAGAAACTGCGACAGCTTCGTTAGTGAATGCTGCGTAATCTCAACCGGGATTGAACGCCGCTGGCGAACAGTGGAACGCAAAACTCCTCTCTCCTTCTTTTTTTAATTCGTGTTAATCTCTCTTCTTTTGCGTATTTTCTCCTTTTAAATAGTGGCAAGCAGACTTGTTAGTTAAACGTGAGTGGTGAAAGAGCAAAAGACAGAGAGGGAAAAGAGAGAGAGAAAAGGCGTAGGAGGGCTGTGGAAGGACAGAGTGCTGAGGGACTTACTCGGTTAGGGTGTTTCTGCAGCATGTATTGTGATTCGATGATACGTTTGTGGATACATGGTAGGGTGCACGTGTGTGATTGTGGGAGAGGGAGGAACGAAGTGTTGAAAAGATATCGCGAAGAAGGGGGATAGGGAAAGAGAGAAGAAGAATGGCGAGAGGAACACCCACACAAACTCGTACACACACCCACAAGCCACTCCACAAGCGAACACCAAAGAACACAGCAACACAGAACGAACTAGAGAGACATGGTGGCCAACACACAGACAAACACGACAACACAAAGCGGAACGGCTGGCCACATGCAGCTCTCTTGCGAAGCTTTCTCGGGGCATATTATTTCTCTCGTCAATTTCCCTCGCTACCTTCACAACACAGTGCACGTACAGAAGAGAACAATTAAGTAAAAATTGAGGTGTGGGTGACACCAATAGTGTTTGTGATCAAAGTGACAATGAGAAAAAAAAAGTAAATTGCAAGAGAAAGGGAGATGGAAAGGGAAAAGGAGTGAGTGTTGTTGCCTTTCGCTTTTTTGTTGTTGTTGATTGTGAGGCAGCGGATGCGCAGCGTGCTCTGACATCACTAGTCAAGAAAGCAGACGCACCATCTTCCCTCTCGCTCTCCCTCGAACGCACGCCTCTGCGCAACAGCGGATCCAACAGCGAAAGAAAAAAAGGAAGACTGTACGGGCAATACTTTGCGCTACGAGATGTACAACGCGGGGGGAAAGGCACCACCACCAAGATCACCACTAACAACAGCAGCGGCAACGACACACTCACGCACATCCTCGAGCTCAACATCGCGACATGCGAGATGAGGGAAAAGATGAAGAGAAGGAACACAGAAACGAGATCTAGGTGAAGTAGAAAGGAAAAAAAAAGAATAAGCCAAATAGAGAGAGGTAAAGAGAGAGAGAGAACAAGAGGAGAAAAGGGGTGCGTTTCTATCTTCTGTTGTTTGGGAATGAAATGTCGGGGACGATGAAGGAGAAAGAAAGAGTCAGAGAAGCTGGGGTAGTGGTACAGAAAAACAGTATCAATAATAATAGAAAACGGTATATTAACAGCTGACACACTTCACTCACCAACACGCACTCCAGAAAAAAAAGAGATGCGGCTCTATTAATCACATCCGCTCCGCCCGTTGGTAAACAGGCTTCGGCCGCGACAGCCGCTCCACCGCTG
Source organism: Crithidia sp. LVH-60A (assembly GCA_030078075.1). Taxonomy (NCBI): domain Eukaryota; phylum Euglenozoa; class Kinetoplastea; order Trypanosomatida; family Trypanosomatidae; genus Crithidia; species Crithidia sp. LVH-60A. Next base: position 597,551 of record CP119671.1, read on the forward strand.
CCCGCTGCGCCGCTGCGGCCTCCGCGTCTGGCACGGGGCGTACCACCAGATAAGGTCGGCGGTGCTCATCGAGATGCACCTCCTCCACCACCACACGCCCATCCGCACCACCGCCTCTCGTTTGGCGTGCGGCAGCGTTGCCGAGTTCGACCTCCTCGTCGGTGTTGTTGGCACCACCTTCGGCATTTATGTCGTTGTCGCCGTGATGCACACCGTTCAGCGCGGGAATGCGGCGCCGCCTGGAGAGCGCCGGCTTGCCAGGCAGCACGTCGAGCCCCTCCCGCTCCGGCGCCAGGGCCCACGGCGACTTGCGCATCGGGTCATGAATACGGATAGAGGAGTACTTCTCAAACGGGAGGCCGTCCTCCACCCCATGCACCGTCCGCACGGCGGAGTGGGCCGAGGCATCTCTTGCGCCGCCTGTCGGCGCTGCAGAGGCGGCCGTGTCATGCACCGGGGTCTGCGTCCGCACACCGATCATGTGCTTGAAGGAGAGGGAAGGGACGTGCGAGCGGGGGCGGGAGCCGGTGAAGTCGCGCGTGTAGTCATGGAGGCTTGGGTCGGGCAGGGCGGCAGCCGCACGCTTCGCCGTCCCCGCGCCGCCGCCGTCCCCGTCATCCGCCACACGGGGCTTAAACTCGTTGCGCAGGTCGACGATGGGAAGGGCAGCAACCGCAGCGGCATCTTGGTTCTCACCACCGGCCCTCACACCTGTCGCGGTGACAGTGGTGGAACCGAGGATTTCGTCTAACCACTTACTGCACGTCTGCGCCGTGCTGCTGTTGGCGTCGGCACCACAACCACTGCGTCGCGTTATCGGGCTGATCATCGCTGCTGCTGCTGCTGCGACTGCGCTGCCGCCGCGCCGCTGCTGTGGCGTGCTGAGGCGGGCAACAGTGGCACGCGTGAGATGCACCGGTTCCTTTGTCCGCGCAGGCGGCCGGTAGGGGTCCGGCCTGTAGTGGTTGTCGTAGGCACGTGGACCACTTGTGGCAGCCGATACGGCAGCACCGACGCTCATCGCACGCGGCTTGGAGCCGGGACGGCGGCGCTGCTCTGCTGTTGCTGCTGCTGCTGCTGCGCCGGTGGCGGGGGAGGAGCCGCGTGCGCTGCCGTGGTGGCTGCGTGAGCGTGCTGCATTGGCGGTAGTGGCTGCGCCGGCTACGGGAAGTAGAGGAGCGGGCGTCGCGGGCGGTACAACGCCGTTGCCCGTTGGAATCAGGCTTGGCGCCGCGGACTCCGTGAGTGCATCTTCGCCGTTTTCCCCTACACCTTCCTCCTCCTTTTTGCCTTGCTTCTTCTCCTTTCGCGGTGGTGCTGCGCTGCTGTTGATGCTGCGCACGGCGCTGCTGGCGCGGCTGTCGGTCGGAGTGCCTGCAGACCGGCGTCGCCCCCACTCCCACCCGCCGCCGCTGCCGCCGTGGTGGTGGTGGTGGTGGGGAGAAGGTAAGTGGTACGATCCACCCACGATGGCAGCAGAGGACGTGACAGGAAAGCTGAGCGGGGCGGCTGCGTCGTCGGTGGTGGTGGTGGTGTGCAGGCGTTCGAAGAAGGCGCTGCGCCGCATTGCTGCGAGGGGAGAGCGGGACGCACCGCCTGCTGCTGCTGGTGCTGCTGCTGCGGAAGGGGCAGGAGCTGCGGACGTGGTGGGTGAGAGGCGGGGGCTTGCAGGCTCAGCAGGAGCTGCAGTAGGAGCTTGCCGGCGCTGCTGCTCTTCCATCTGATTCTCCACGCGTGGTGCGTCCTGCTTCTCTTGCGAAGCTGGCGGCTGTCCCGTGGCGCTGCTGTCCGTGCGTTGGTGCTCTGTGATGGGCTCGCGTGCCGCAGAGCTGAGCGGTGCAAAGGGCTGGTGGTCGTAGAGTTGGTTCCCAGACTGCTGCGGCCCCGGATGCTGCAGGAGAGGTGGCGGGCGGCGCAGTGGGGTGAGAGCCTGCATCGAGGGCAGCATCATCGACGCCGAGACGCAGTAAGGGTGCTGCGAGTCCACCGTGGCCACGCTCTCGTTCAGCCCGGTCTCCGCACGCACAGGAGATACGAATCGGATAGGCGAGGTGAGGTGCACAGGACCCTCCTGCTGCTGTCGGCGCTGGTGCTGGAACACCGGCATCGAAAGGCTTGACGGGCTGTGCTGGCTGTAGTATGCGGCAGAGGAGCCACGAGCACCGGACAAGGGGCTGCCGCGGCGCCGGAGAGAGTCGGACTGCACCTGCGCCACGACACTGTTCTCGCGGGCATCGACCAGCGCAGAGGCGGCGGCGTCACGGCCCGCTACGAGCAGCGACGGCCCCTCCTGCGGTGACAGACGAGTGTTCGTGATGTCGAGCGGGATGGACGCCGAGGAGAAGGAAGCTACTGCCTCGTCCGCACCAACACCACCACCGCGACGCGCAGCGGATGTGCGCCGTGATGCGTAAGGACTGCCACCGACACGCGCGTAGCGGCCGCCGCCCACGTTGATGTACCCCAGCGGACGGCGCACGGGTGGTGGCGTTGCGAAGGGCTCGGACGTGCGGCCACTACCACCGCCGGCGTAGCGCCACGGAATCCCAACAGTAGAGGCGGGCAGACTACTGCGGCGTCTGCTGCGGCTCACAGAGCCTGTTGTTTCAGCCTCTCTGGCGCGCTGGCGCTGACGCGTGCTCGAGACGCCACGGTACTGGTGCCGCTGGCCGTCGTGCTCGGAAGATCGCAAGCCCCAGTCGTCGCTCATGTCGGCCGTCTCTCTGTCAAGGCTGTCCAGGTCCGACTGCACGCTGGACTTGCGTGTATGCCGCTTGGCTGCTTTCTCCGTCTTTCCCTCGCTGCCACCGACACGCTTGCCGTTGCGCAGGGCACTCGCCAGCAGATAAAGCTCGCGGCTTGTCAAACGCTCTGCCTCATCTGACCCGCTCTCATCGTCACTCGTGCCACGGCGCCGCCGCGTACGTCGCGCCGCTGCCGCATCCGTTTTCTTCTTGCTGCTGCTGCTGCTGCCTCCGTCGCGGTCACTGCGTCTCGATGCAGCGGCCCCCTTTCGCGTTGGCGTCGACTTCTCCCTCTTCCTCGACTTCGTCTTGCTGTCGGCGCTAGACTCCTTCGCTGCTGCGGCGGCGTCATCGTGTGCGTTGTGCGCGTCGGCCGACTTCGACGACGACACCGAAGCCTCCGCAGCAGCGTCAGAGGAAGACGGGGAGCGTGACGGCGTGGACACGACACTGTCTGAGCTGCGGTCTGCGCTGATCGGCTTCTGCGTGCTTTCCTCCTCTTGCGGGGAGGCGAGGTCACGCTTCGCTTTCGACGCACGGCGCTCCGCGTCCAGCTTGGCCTGCCGTCTGCGCTGCGCTGCCTCGGCGGCCGCCTTGCGCTCCTTCCGCTCCTCCGCCTTCTTCGCCTCTAGCTCCGCCTCCTTCTTCTTCTTCGCCGCGGCAGCGGTGCGGGCGGCAGCAGCAGCACTCGCGGCAGTCTGACGCACAGCTGGCGGACCTGCAGAGGATGCATGGCGCCGCTCTGGCTTTGTTCGCGAGTTGGTGGCGGAATGCGAGCGGGAGGAGGTGGCAGTGGCGCTGTGCGAGGGCTGGCGGTGATGGGGTGTCAGCGGCGTGCGAGAGGCGTGGAGGGGCGTCTTGGTGTTGCCGTCGTCATCTTCCTCGCTGTCAACTACAGCCACGTCGTCGTTTTCATGTAACGACGCTGCAGTCTCGTGCACTGCCTCCCCACCCTCGCCATCGTCGTGGACGGTACGCTGCTGCATCGCAGAGCTTTCCGCTCCTCCGTCCTCCACCAACGATCTGCTCACCGTTGCGCTGTGGCCTTCTTCCCCTCCTCCGTCCTTCTCCTTTTCTTCATCTCGCGCGTTGCCGTTGCTCATGGTGTGCTGCCGCTGTTGCAGCGGACCGCCCCCGCCGCCGCGCTCATCGCTATCGCTGTCGCTGTCGTCGCTGCTCTCACCAAGGCGACGGCGACGCGGGTGGGGCGGGGTGTGCATGCCGGCCTCGGGCAGCTCACCGTCCTTCAGCACCGTGGAGCTCGGCACACGGAGGAGACCGCTCGGTGTGGACGACGGTGCGCTCGGGTGTGGGAGCGGCATACTGGGCTGACTGCCTTGAGGAGGAAAGGCAATGCGCTTTGCACCGGGTGGTGGAGGACCCGTCATGTGCTTCACGGGGTAGGGATGCCCAGGCGGCACACGCGGCTGTTGTTGCTCGTGTCCGTCGTCAAAGGCTGGGTTCGGTGGGGTGGCCACCACACTGCCTGAGCGGCTAGAGGGAAGAGTTGCGAGTGGAGGACGCTCGGGGCTCTGCTGTCTGGTGAGGTGCTGCGCACCAGGCGGAGGCGACATCAGCATCTTCTTCATGACGACCGCACCAGGCGGAGCTTTGAGCAAAACCTTGTGGGGTGGCTGCGCTCCAGGCGGTAGAGCGCGCTGCGTCGCTGACAGGCTTTCAGGTTGCTGCGAAGACTGCTGTGGTGGCGCAGCCTCACTCACGCTACCAGAGCGAGATGGGAAAGGATGGGGACCTAACGGAATCTTCACCGCACCAGGTGGAGGAGGCGGGCCGCGTTGCTGCTGTGGTTGGGGAGAGGAACCTGGAAGCAGGGGCTGTGGATGCGGCGCGCCGGGCGGCAGCTTTACACCAGGAGGCAGCTTCGTGCCCGGTGGCACCATGATTTTTTTCCCCTGCATCGTCATCATCCCATTGCGTGGCGGCGTGGCGTGTTGCTGTGGTGACGGAGAGGGCTGCTGTTTTTGCTGCTGGGCGTTCGGTGCTTCTTGTCGGCTATCCCCTTGTCTTTCATCTTCTTCGTCTTTCTCGTCATCGCTGCCGAGCTTGAGAAAGTTCAGAGCCCCTGACAAACCTCCCATCAGCCCCGACTTTTTCTTCTTCTTTTCGTGCGGCGGGGCGGCAGCGCCAGGGGGCTGCTGCTGCAACGGGTGAGCCGGAGAGAAGAAGGAGTTGGGCGAGGACAGTGGTGGCTGCTGCTGCTGCTGCTGTTGTTGTTGTAGCTGCATGCCTGGCGGGGGACCGTTCATTGGTCGAACGGGGCTCTGACTCGGCCCGGGCCGTTGACCAGCGCCACCACCTACTAAACCAGGAGGGCCACCTGCTGGCATCCGCATGGGCTGCTGCATCCCCGGTCCAGGCGAGAGGTGCTGGGGGCGTGGGCTAGTCGCAGGCGTGAGCTGCGGAGAGGCAGATGCCGCGGGTGGATTTTGGTGCCCTCCTGGCATCATCATCATCTTCTTCCCGCCCACCTGCATCCCAGGCGGCGGCAGCGGCGCAGAAGAGCCACCGCCAACCGGCATCTTCGTCCCCGGCGGCACGAGGATCTTTTTCCCATTCACCATGGCGAACTGAGGTGGGTGTGGGCCCGGCGCACCTCCTTGGACCAGCGGTGGTGGATGAGGCTGCTGCTGCTGCTGCTGCTGCTGCTGCTGCTGCTGCTGCTGCCCAGACGTTCTACCAGGTGATGTCTGCGCAGAAAGTGGCCCACGCTGCGGGCTTGGAGTAGCTGCTGGACTCGACCCCGCTCGGCCACCGCTACCAGCACCCATCGGAGGGAAAGGCCCTGCAGCAGAGGACACGGATCGTCCGCTCTGCGCTGGACTCGTGGGGCGGCTCAGCCCCGGCGGCGGCATCATCATCTTCTTCGCTCCCATCATCATACTTCCCGGCGGCTGACCCGCTGCTGATCCTGGCGGCATCTTCATCGGCATGCCGGGCTGCATGTGGGGCCCTGGTCCTGCAGGCATCTTTCCGCGCATCATCATCGCTGCGGCCGGCGGGGGAGCAGGAGTGCCTCTCCCCATGCCACCCGGAGCCGCAGGACCGCCGGGCATACCGCCACCCATTGACAGCGCAGCACCACGCCCTGCACCGGGATTCAGCGACGGGGGTCCTTTCATGAGATGTGCACCCGGTGGTAGTTGAGGACCACCAGCGCTTCCACGCACAGGTGCCATCCCTCGTGCCCCCGGTGGCATCGGCTGCATTCCACCACGGCCCATCGCACCGCGTTGGACACCGCCGACGATGACGCCGCCGCGGAACTGCCCAGGCGGCATCTGCCCCGGTGAACCGGACCGCACCGACTGTGGAGAAGGCTGCAGATTCATTACTGGCAAACAAAGGCGTGTGTGCGCTAAGTTGAGAAAAAAAAAAAACGGGAGCAAAAAAAAAACCTAGAAGTGAGAGAATTGAAAAAAAAAAGGGTTGCGGCGTGCGCAACGCTCTAACGCCGGTAACTCACCTCTCTCTCTTTCTGCTAGAATCTATTCGTCCCCCTTTTTCGTGTTGTTGAAGCTGCGTAGGCGTACGCAGTGGAGATGGAGGTGTGCGTGCAGCGTATCGTGAAAGTGTGCATCAACACCCAGGTACTCTCTGCCTCTCTCTCTCTCTCTCTCTCGCTGCCACTAATACCGGAGAGAGAGAAGACAGGGTGCTAGGTTGGCACTCTGTGATTGTGTGAGGGGGAGAAAGTCTTAGAGAAAAGAGAAAGTAGTGGAGGGATCTAAAGGAATGTCCGGCAAATAGCACCGGGCCTCCTCACCACCGTGGTGTCTCGAGGGACCTTCTCTTTGAGTTTCAGCGGGCTACTTTTCTCAGGATAAAGAGAGAAAGAGGGAAGGTGTGAGGTACGCAATGCAGCAGTGGTGGCGTGATGTCGTGCGAAGTGGAAGGGGTGAAAAAACAGAGAGAGAGAGAGAGAGAAAGCGGAGTCGCACACGGAAGCAGCGAGTAGACCGCACGTACTATTGTCCGTCACATTTGCCTATACTCAGGGTCATTTAAGAGTGATAGCTAACGCCACCACACGCCTCTTACACGTGTCCGCCTCCACGTGTTGCTTTGCCTTCCTGCCTAGGCTATTGGTACTTTTTTGAAATGCTTTGTTGATAGCACGCGGTACAGCGGGGGAAAAAAACAAAACACAGAAATAAAAAAGGTACTTTCTGCCCTGCTGACACGCCACAACTGCTCCACCTCTTTAGGGTGTGGCAGCCGTGGTGGTGCTGCGCTGGTCCAGTGGGTAGCCGCAACTCGCCAACTTCTGAAGCGTCTCGGCAGCCGTGGGCCGCTTGCTGCGCCGCCGCTGCGCGCTCGCCGTCCGCACCCGATCCTTGGTCTCCATAGGCGTGGCGCTTGGGAAGTAGGCGCCAGGACCAGGGTTGTCGTTGAGCCGCACATCGGGCCGCTCACTCACGGCAAACGACATCCCACGAGCGTCGCCAGCAGCCGCTCCATCACTCTCATCGACGCCACGGAAGTACGTGCCGGGCCCGGGACCATCCCCCCGCACTGCAGGCATCCGCTCCGCCTTCCCAAAGCCACCCGCCACCTCCGCCGTGCTGGCATACTCGCGGTGGTAGGTGCCTGGTCCGGGATTTCGATTGAGCACCAGGTCGGGCCGCTCCGAGAGTGCAAAGCCTGCAGCTCGGGTACCACCAAGCCCCGAATCCCACGCGTTCTCCTTGTAGTACGTCCCAGGGCCCGGGTTCGCGTTCAACACGGCAGAGGGGCGTGGGGCAGTCGCGAAGCTCGGCGCCGCCGCATCCATCGCAGTCGTCGCTGCTTCCCTGTAGTAGCTGCCCGGTCCGGGATTGGTGTTGCGCACCGGGTCGGGCCGCTCCGCCCTCCCAAAGCCATGCGGCACATCTGTCAGCTGCGCGATGTATGCCTCTCGATGGTAGGTGCCGGGGCCTGGGTTTGTGTTCGTCACTGGACTGGGCCGCTGCTCCCCGTAGCCGAAGCCAGCCGCCGTGCCGCGCAGTGCGGTGTCGAAGACATGATACGCGCCTGGTCCGGGTGTGTGCGCGTTTGAGACGACGTCGAGACGCTCGCCGATGCCAAAGCTTGGTGCCGGGCCGTCGGGAGCGGAAAACAGAGAGCTGTAGGTGCCAGGACCGGGGTTGTCGTTCAGCACCGTGGTCGGTCGAGAGGAAGACCCGAACGGGGGCCCGCCACGTCCCGCCTGCACCCACGAGCTGTGGTCATAGGCGCCAGGCCCGGGATACGCGGCAGCGTTCTCCAGGCCCGGCCGGACAGCAGATCCGAAGGTGCCGCCACCGCTCGCCATCGCAAGCGCGGAGGCGAGCTCGTAGGTGCCAGGTCCGGGGTTGTGGTTCAGCGTCACATCTGGACGCACCGCAGCAGCAAAGGTCGGCCCAGCTGCCCCTGTGCGTCCTGCCGTCTCCGTCACTGCGTAGGCGCCGGGCCCCGGTGTGTCGTACCGCCCTGCCGCGATGTCGGGCCGCTGCGAGGTACCAAAAGAGGGAGCGTGTGCGCCATCAGAGCCTGTCGCAGCAGCTGCGGCGTAACTGCCCGGGCCCGGCGTGTCCACGTTGCCCGTCGCCCACACACGCGGTGCATTGCCGAAGGAGGCAGGGGTTTTGGGGGGGGGGGGGGGCCCCCCCCGGTGCCCACCGTTCGTTGTTGGGGGGAGGGTGGGGGGGAAGGGGCAGGCCCCAGCCAGGTGGAGAGCTGGCGCGTCGCGTGGGCCTGCACCTCCACCGGCACATCGTAGCTCCCAGGGCCCGGATGCTGCTGCTGCGTCCCTGCGTCCCCGTAGCTACGGGAAAGAGCGATGTGGTGGGCGGGAGCGCGTGGCAGCACCTGCGCATCCGCGCGATCCATCGCGTAGCGTCCCGGCCCCACATCCGGGCTCGTCTGTGCACCGCCCGCTGCGCTGTCGCCCGTCGCGGACAGCAGGCGCGGGGCGGTGCCGAAGTAAAAGCCTCCTCCCCTCCCTGCCGTGGCCAGAGGAGCCGAAACTTCGTAGGTGCCTGGACCCACCGCAGCAGCAGCAGCAGCCTCCTCCCGTGACTCTTTGATGGGCATACGTGTGGCGTGGGGGAAAGTGGGACCGACGCGCGCCGCCGCCGAGATGCCAGCAGATGAAAGGGCGTCTACATTAGGGGAGTAAGCCCCTGGCCCGGGACTATGTGAGCCGCTTGTGCCGTCAATGCTGTGCACACCAGCTGCTGCTGCTGCTGCTCCGGCTGATTCCGCTGCCGCGTAGCGTGGCGCGGTGCCAATGCGCACACCTCCCGCTGCTGCTGCTGCGTTCGACGAGCTGCGGTAGGCGGCCGCGACGTCGTAGGCACCGGGCCCGGGTGAGGGCGAGGCTTCGGTCGCAGTAGCAGCAGCGCGCGGCATCGTTACTCCGCCATGCAGGGGAGGAGGAGACGGCACCGCGTAGGAGCCCGGGCCGACCCGCTCCGATGCTGCGGATGGCGTCTCTGCCGCGTGTGCGGCTGCGCTGCCGAAGCCCCACTGCGGACCCTCGGGAAAGGCGGGCGGCAGGTCGTAGGCACCCGGACCCGGACCGCTGCCAGCGATCTCCTCTCCTGTGCAGTCCACGTAGCCCAGGGAAGAGGCACTGACGCGGCCGGCGAAGTTCGCGGCGGCAGTGCGGGGAAGCGTGGCGCGGTAGCCGTCGTCGAGGCTGTAAGAGCCTGGTCCTGGCACACCCTCCACTGCACCAGCGGCTGTCCCTGCCACAGCTGATGACTCGCTGGCGTGCGCCGGGGCTCGGCCGAAGCTGTACACAGCCGCATTGGGCATCTGTGACGACCGCGCAAGCCCACCAAGCACGTCGTAGGCGCCTGGTCCGACACCTCCCGCTCCTGCAGCTGCACCCCCGGCATCGCCCTCTGACTCGAAGCGGGCTGCAGTGCCAAAACGAAGAGCACCGCCGCCTGCAGCACTCGCGCCACCAACAGCATTGCTCTCCAACCACCGCTCTGCGCGATCCACGTCGTAGGCACCAGGACCTGGCACGGCACCCGCAGCATTCTCACTGCTTTGAGCACCAAGATGCCCGGCCGACGTGCCGAAGCGATGGGCAACGGCAGCGGCGCGCACGGCGGCGTCCTCGGGTGCGTAGGCGCTTGGCCCTGGCGAGCCCGCCACGCCTTCCTCGGCCACCGCAGGGAAGCGAGCTGCGCTGCCAAAGCCAATCGCACGCGCACTTGCAGTGAGGGCAGCGGCAGTGTCGGCGTTGTTGGGTGCGTAGGCGCCAGGGCCCGGTGTGTCCGCCGTTGCTGCTCCGCCTGCGGTGCGAGAGTCCTCGGCACGTGGGAAACTCACCGCTGGCGGTGCGGCAAGACTGCTGTAGACATTGGGATCATAGGCACCCGGACCAGGGCCGGCGTTCGTCATTCCACCCGCAACGCTTTCCCCAACGGAGCGCGGCGCGGTGCCGATGCGATGCGCCGCTGCACCACCCGGCAGCGCAAATGGACGACCCATGTCTGCGTAGGCTTCCGGCGCGTAGGCACCGGGTCCAGGCGTGTCGAGGCGCTGTTGGGCATCATAGGGGAGGAGGGAGCGAGGGGCGGTGCCGATGTGCGCTGCTGTGCCGCGCGTCAGCCCCATGTCAGTGCCGAATTCCGGCATGTAAGCGCCTGGTCCTGGCACCTCGTCCCTACCACCACCACTGTCTGCGGTGTGTGAAGCCGCAGGAAGCCGTGGCGCGGTGCCGAAGATGGGTCCGGCTCCACCAGGAAACCCACCACTGCCGTGCTCCAGGGAGTGCCCGTCTCGCGTCACCCGCGCCTCGTACGCGCCGGGCCCCGGTACGGCATCCTGTCCGTCCTCTCTGCGTTCAAATACTACCCGCGGCGCAGAGCCGAATGCGTAGCCGTGCGTGGCGGCCGCAGCTGTCACGTCCGTCGGGTGCTGCGGGTCGTAGTGTCCAGGACCGAGCCCGGAGCCCTCGCCAGTGCCCGCAACAACCGTTGTGTGACCTGTTCCAGCGAGCACGACGTGTGGTACACTCCTTTCCACCTGTGCGTACTGCGGACTGTAGGCGCCCGGACCGGGGTGGAGGTAGAGGTCGCCGTTGGGCACGGGAGGCCGGGCCGCTGCGGAGCCCATGACGGCGCTGCGGGTGGGCGGGCTGAGGTCGACTACCTCGTAGGCACCGGGGCCGACGGCTGCACCACCACCACCACCGCTGCTGTTGATGCCGGTCGCGTCTTCTAAAGCGGCAAAGCGAGGGCCACGCGGGATGCTGAAGGAGGGAGCACGCGCGCCTGCAGCTGATGCTGGGTAGGGGTCGTAGCTTCCAGGGCCCACGAGGCTCCTCTCGACATTTCCACCCATACCATAAACGCCGTCGTCACCTCCCTCCTTGGCAGCATAATCATTATCAACCGAAAAACGCGCCGCTGTGCCGAAGGCTACTCCATGCGCTGCGCCTGCGTCCAGCAACGCCGTCGTCTCGTAGGCACCTGGGCCTGGACCTGCATCCCTCACCGCGCCACGGCCCTCAGCGACAGCATCGGGGAAGCGCGCACTCGTGCGGGCGAGCGTGAACGTTCGCGGCTCCGGCACGCGTCGGTCCACCGGGTCATACAGTCCTGGTCCAGGAATATCACTGTTCACAGAGCCATCAGCGTGCCTTTCTCTCAACCCACGTGGTAGCACAACTGATCGACCAGCCGGCAGAGCTGGAAGAGTGTAGCTGCCTGGACCCACCTCGTAATTGGCACCGCCCATGCCGCCCTCTGCGGACACCAGGAAGGAGGAGCGCGGGGCACGCCCAATGACAGCACCGGGGCGGTTCGCCAGCTGCGCTGCGGCCGCTGCAGCCACGTCGTAGGCACCAGGCCCGGGAGTCACCCCAAGCGCTGCCGCCAGCTCTGCGCTCATTTGGGTCGCATTGGCAACACCAGCACCGCTCCCGTTGCTGTCCTCCACAAGGAGCCGCTCCCATGGGAAGCGCAAGGACGTCGTGCTGAGGAACGCTGTGGGGCCTGAGGCGGACAACGCAGGCAGGCTGTAGCTTCCGGGGCCCGGCAGGATCTCAGCGTAGTCCGTGTCGCCGCTGACGAGCGCACCGCGTCCGCTTCTTCGTGCTTGATCGTTCTCTCCAGCACGGGGCACAACGCCGCCCCTCACGCGGCCGTGCAACACGCCGTACGCTGTGTCCAGGTCGTAGGTGCCGGGTCCGACTCGGCCCTCCATCACATCGCCGCCCGCCGACACACCCGCCGCCGCCGCCGCATCCATCTGTGCAAGGTCCGTAGCGCCATCGCTGAAGCGGCGGGCAACACCCACGACGGCACTCGCGGCGGCCGGCTGAACTGCGCGGTAGGCGGCATCGGTGCTGTACGCTCCCGGACCAGGGCTGGCTGCATCTTCCCCGTCCCCAGCACCCACTGCAGCTGCGGCCGAAGAGGCGATGCCCTGAAGACGCGCAGACGTACCGAAGGACCACTGCGGGCTGCGCCGGAGTCCCCAGACGCCACCCGCCGTCACATCGTAGCTGCCCGGGCCCGGCACACCACTTAACACTTCAGCTTCATCAGCACCGGTAGTGGACTGCAGTGGTCCGCGTGGGCCGCGGTCGTGCTTGAAGGTCATCGACACCTCCGGCGCGCGGCGCTGGATAAACCGCAGCGCAGACGCCGTCTCGTAGCTCGCCGGTCCCGGCTCCCCTCTCGGCTCCACCGGCGCTGCAGCTGTGTTTGCTGACCCCTCTGCCGCGTTGTCTTCCCCATCTGGAGCCGCCGCCGCTGCTAATGATGAAGTGGCAGGCTCAGGGAAGCGCTGACTCGTCAGGCGCAGCGCCACACCGCTCCCGACGCCGTGCCACACACTCCCGCTGCCGCCGCCACGTACAGCATTAGCTCCGGTGTCGGCAGTCAAGAGCAGCGGCAGATCCTCCTCTTCTTCCGCGGCAGCATCACCGCGACGAGGCAGTGTACGACGGCCGCCGCCGGCGAGAGAGGGGTGGGCCCAGAAGGCGGTGGTGGCGGTGCCGATGTATGCCCCTCCTGCCCAGTCACGCCACGGAACAACGAGCGCAGCATCAGCACCAGCAGGAGGTGGTGAGGCGGCGGTGCTTGCAGTGACCAAGCCAGTGAAGTGGGCCGCCTCTGCAGATTTCGCGAACTGGAAGCCTTGCTTTGCCACTCCGATCGGGCGACTCTGGTCCAGGCGATCGCCGTCCACGATGTTGTACGCGCCAGGCCCAGGCAACGCGGCCTCGCGCTTCGCCCATGTTGTATTGCGCTGATAAGACAGCCCGTAGTCGAGCTGGAACTGTCGCGCACCGGTGCTGCTGAAGACGACACCACGGCCAATCGCACCTGGCTGCGTTGCCGTCGCTGCCACCGCCTCTGCTCCTTCTTTTGACTCCTCCTGCTCACCCACCAATGGTGGTGGTGACGGCGCAGCTGCGGCAGCCGCCTTCTGCTTGGCCCTACTCCCCTCCTCGGCTGCCTCGCGTGCAGCGCTGCTGGAAAGGTTGTAGGCACCTGGTCCCGGGGTGATGGAGGTGATGGGCGGCATGCGAGCTGCACGGGACAGAGCAGCCCCGCGCACCGTGGCGGCGGAGGAGCAGAGAAGAAACGCGGCGTCGGCGTGGTAGGCGCCTGGGCCGGGCACACCGACCGTGGGACGTGTGCGGGGGCGTGAGAGGGCACGAAGGGGGTCGCTGCTCGCCCTCTCCGTCAGCTCCTCTTCCCCTTCATCAGGAGGTTCCTCCACGACAGGGGTTACTGTGGCGGGCTGCGGTACTTCATAGTGTGCTGCACCTTCACTTGTATCCGGTGCCTCCTCACCCTCCACCTCGATGACGACTGCTTCGCGTTCATTCTCTACGGTACCAGCCGAGACAGCCGGCGCATCTGTTGAGTGCGTGCGCCTCGTTGGAGTGTCAGTCGTGTCGTCAGCGGTGGCGGACGTAGCGGGAATTGAGGGAGCGCTATCAGGCAGCAGCGATGGGGGCGGTGTCGCTGGTTCAGCGGTGGTATGCGGCTCCGCGTCCTTCTCGATGTGCGTAGGGGAAGGCGTTAAAGCAGCCTTGAGAGGCTTTTGCGTTGCTCGTGGTGGTGAAGACTGCTTTCTCTTCTCCCCACGCGACACCACAGCAGTACTCTTTGGTGATCCTGCCTCTGCTGTTCGTCGCGCCGTCGGTGTGTCGGAGGCGGCGGACATGAGCTGCTCCATGTAGGTGCGCCGCTTCGTGGAGCCCATCACGGCAGCACGTCCCTGCACCTTCTTGGCTCCTGCTGCGTCTTCCTCCGCCAACCAACGTCGTCGTCGCTCTTGTAGCCGATGCTGCAGTTCAGCTTCGTGCGCCTCCTCCGCGGCCTTCGCGACAGGACTCTCTGTGCGTAAAACTGACTCTGTTCCTGCTGCTGCTGCGTCGCGCGTGGCCCTGTGTCGGAAGGTATGAGAGGGACGCGGGGCAGCCTCCACAGAGTACGAGGACGAGGAAGAAGAGGACGAGAGGGAGATCGACCGCCGTTTACGTCGCCGCAACGCCTTCGCTGGACTCCTGAGGCCTTCTCTTCTCTCGTTGCCACTGGCACTACGGCTCTCCTTGTTGCTTTCCGCCATAAACTCTTCGTACAAGGCGGAGTGGGAGTGATAGGGACACGCAGCGGCGTGGGAGGACGGGTTCACCGACATGGTCAGGTCTGGGAAGTCGGACCAGTAGCACGTGCAGGTGCGCTTCGCCACGTCACGCAGCACCGCCTCCTGCTTCGCCTCAGCGTCTGCTGTCCCAATCGTCGAGTGGCGCTGGCGTGGGCCGGAGCTTCGACATCGATGCTGGTGCTGATGTTGATGCTGCTGGTGATGATGACAATGTGTGTGAGGTGAGCGGGAAGAAGAAGGCGACGCACGCGCCACAGACCGCCCTCCAGAGTTCTTCTGTGGAAGAGCAGAGGTTGGCCATGGTAAAGCATCGTGCACCTCCGGCTGCGAGGGCCACTGCAGACGCACCGTCTCCCCGTTTTTGCCACTGAAAGGACTGACCCGACGCTGCTGCTGCGCCACACCTCCCGACAGCAACGGCGGCGACGCACGACGTCGTGCATTTGTCTGGCAGGGCCGCCGCACACATCGACAGGAGTCACAGCGTCGACAGCAATTCGGACAGGTGAAGCTGGCGTGGGCAACGGACGACGTGTGCGAGAGAACTGAAGAAGAGGAAGAGGTGAGCTTCGTGGGGCTCGAGCTGAGGGCAGAGGTGTCGGTGCTGACGAGTCCCGTGGACTTCGCCGGCTGAGGGCGACGGCGCTCACCGCACCTCTCCGTGTTCCCTTCGTCTGGCATCGGCGGGACACGAATCGACAAGTCAGAGCCTTGCCAGGAGTGTTGGAAGCGGGACGGGAGAAGGGTATCGCTGCTGGCTGGGTCGGCGTGTGTGGCAGCGAACTGCACGCGGCGATCCAGTGGACTGCCTTTGCGAGCAGCTGCGTGCGCCTTGCGTGAGGCGCCAGCTTGTGGACTGCGAGACGACATTCTTGAGGAGGTGTGGGGCTGGTGTGTCGTCCGCCTCGACGCCGCCACGACCTCCATCTCCCTACTGCCCACCTCCTTCAGCGCGGCGTACATGTTTGCAAAGGACGCCTGCAACGAGTCGGTGCTTTTGTTGCTGACACCGCTGCCTCCTGCTGTGATGAGTGGTGCCGTGCGTGTTGCCGCTTGTTTGCTACTTGTACGCCGTGCCTCCTGCTTTAGCCCAGTTGCTGCCGTGGTGGCGCTGAGCGCAGCACTGCCGCCACCGCTGTTCCCACCACAATGACGGCCACCGTGGTGATCACCACGGCTCTGCAGCACGCCACACGGCGGCTCACGCAAGTAGTCATACGCGTACGAGAACTCTTCTTCAATGGTGATGCTACGCTGTTGGTGGGCGTGGCCTCCTCCACTGGAGTGGCGGCGGTGTGTGCGGGTTGCGGTGCCGCCGGCTACAGCAGGGGCGATGGCGGCGTTGGTCGCACGGGCCACCCCACGCAGGTAGGCGAGGTAGGAAGACGACTCCGACACGGACATTACGAGATCGCCGAGGTGACGGAAGCGTTCAAGACAGAGAGAGAAGGAAGGAGAAAAGAAAAACTGAACAAGTTGCAAAAGCAGATCTATGTGCTCTTCTATGGTGGTAAAGGCAGAGGGAAAGAAATGGAAGAGAGGGAGCGGTAAGGCACCTTGACCGGTGCTTTGCTGAAAACAAAAACAAACAAAAACAAAAAAAAAGCCAGAAAATCGCACCGATTGTTCTCTGAGTGCACGACAATTGGAGAAAAAAAAAGGTTAACAAAGTAGCAGGTGCCTTCGCTTTTTAACCCTCGCTGCGCATACACGTCTGCTGCTCTGCTCTATGTGCTGAACTTCTATGGGTGTCTTTATCGGGGGAAAAAAGAAGACACAAAGAATAACCGCAGTTATAGTTTTGAGGAGAGAAAGCGGGAGAAAAAAGTATGTATGATACCTCTTCTCGGATTTACTTCAAAGAGATGGAGAAGTAAAGCGATTAGCTTCTCTTCGCGCTTTTCGAAGTAGCCTGTGGTGCGCTTCCATGGAGACGCGCCGCAACGTGCATCGAGGCGAGACGAGAGGAGAGGAGAGAGAGGAAAGAGAAAATAGTAATAAAATAGCTAAAAAAAAAATAACAGTAGCGGCATTGGAAGAGACCCATCCGCCTCTCACACAAACGGACACATAGGGAGAGAGTTGTGTATGGGGGTGTGTGTCCACTTGATTTGATGGAAGCGTCGCGTCGCCTCATCTCCGGCCCGCATGCGCAACGATATCCTCTCAGCAATGTTCCTAGTCTCTGTAGTTGATCTTAGGTACCACTTCTTCGTTAACACAGCCATGCAAGGCAGTTAGGCAACCATACCAGAAAGAAAAGGAAAACGAGGGCGGCGCCGGCAACGCACCCGCAACTCCTTAAACACACACACATGTATTTGTCAATAACACCACGAAACACCATCTTCACTCAACGAAGCGATCCAGCAGGTAGGACGAGGCGGCAACACCTGAGAAAAAAGCCCAAACTGCATCTACAGCCCCTTGTTAAACTTTACCTGCGTCACCTCATGACCGAGTTCATTTGTCAGACCCTGGAAGGACTTCTCCAGCCAAGTCACGGGCACCACCGTCGTCTGCGGAAAGACAGCAATGCTCATCGGCAACGCGAGGCACAACACACTCACCAGCGTCAGCACGTTCACCGGCAGGTAGAGCTGCGCGTGGCGCTTCACGAAGAACGGGACGCCTTTGACCGGGTTAAAGAGGAAGTTCATGAAGACCGGCGGCACAAGCATCAGTGGGATCGGGATCATCACGCGGCTCAGACCCACCTGCGCAACAGCCAGACGGCCCGCCGTAGCCGACGGCGCACCGTCCTTTAGGTCCTTCCCTGTCTCCGGGTCCTGCACCGGGATGCCACGCAGCACATCGCGGAAGCGAATCACACTCAAGTTCGCAATGTTGGCACACGCCACAGCGGTGTAGGGGATCATCAGCTTCCAGAAGCCGCCAACCGACGTGTTCCGTGCCGACCACTTGCTCATGCTATACGAGATGCCACACGCGGTGCAGGTGGCGACGCAGTAGCCGAGCAGCAGCTCCCGCATCGGCAGCCCGTCCTTCCCGCTCCCGTTGCAGTAGTTGAAGCCCACGTTGTAGGTCTGGTTCGAGAACTGCCAGAACATCCCCCGCGCAGGGCTCTGCTGCGACGGGGCCAGCATACCACAGAGGTTGATGAAGTTCATCGGGACAAACGCAGAAAAGCGGAAAGGTAGCAGGATGGGCTGCTTCGACTCCGGGTGCACGATGCACTGCACGCGCTGGCGTGCGTCAAGGTAGTCGGCGACGCGCACCGACTTCCAATCGCCCTCGCGCTGGTCGACCTGCGCGAGCAACTTCTCACTGAGGGCGAGACGAGTGGGAGAGGTGAGGAGGGTGCGGGGGTCGGTCATGGAGAGGAAGTGGAAGAAGCGGCCGCCGTAGGTGGACTGGTCGTGCTGGAGGTCGGCAGGGAAGTTGGCCACCTCGCCCAGCGTCGTAGGCGTCGCGGAAGTTGTTGTCCCGACCATGGTTGGAGTGGGTGAGCTCTGCGTGTGATAGAAGGTGGTAGGGCGAGAATCGACGCCGAGAGAGGGCACCACGCTTGCGGCTGCGGCTACGATACAATAAGAACAACGGATGTGAGAAGGGAAGAGGAGCGTTGGAATAGGGTTGAGAAACACTAAAAAGAAAAAATGAACAAAATCGGAAGTCACAGCCTCTTTAGCGCTTACGTGTCTAGAAGCACTAGCTGAAGCTGAACTTTGCTCCACACAGCACCACTTGCCGCACATGGGTGCCTCAGAAAATGGCAAGAACACACACATATTTACCTTTATGAAAGCAGATGAAGCAGTGGCCCTTCATAAGGCTCAATGGCATCAGTATGAGCTTCACACTCACAACGGCATTCTTGTCCTTGCGCAGCAGCACGATCGTCCTCAGTTTTCTTCCATGTTTTTATTTTTCCCCTCAAGGCCGATGAGCGCACACGACGGCTCTTCGAATTCGAAACGAGAACCGAACACAAAGAGGGCAGGCGACTAACCCGCACGCACATTTTACAGGCACGCAACGGCAGTCAACGTAAAAGAAGGGCAGCGCTGCAGCAGCAGCTGGGCAACAGAGGAGGAGGAAAGGTGCGCAGTCATGCATGAGAAGCGCGGTCAACCTATCAGATTCATCTTCTGGATCCTTCTTCCCTCTCCTCCGACTTCTCTCCCTCCTCGTCGGCGACGTTAGGCCACATGGTAAACTAAAAAAGGTTGTAGAAGGATGAAGCCGATACTCATCTTTTGTTTCCTCAAGCATCGTGCTGCGAATATCCGCTTCAGGGTTCTGCTACGAAAGACGACAAACAGAGGTGACAGGGTGCTCGCTAGAATTGGATGCATCCGTTGCGGCTGCGCGTCTGCGTCGCGAAGTTCTCGACTCGGGCAAAGCGCACTGGCATGGTAGCCACGTCAGCATGCTTCGCTTCTCTTCTTCCTCTTCTTTTTTCTCTCTCTCCTCTCCCTCTACGCAGCGAAGTGGACCATAATCTCCAACTGCCACGGTGTACGGCGGTCAAAGCTGCCGGGCAAAGCGCTCTCGAACACGGCGTCGATCAGCAGCAGCCCCTTTCCACCCTTCGCACTCGCGTCCCCCGTCGCGGTGCTCTGCTCCTGCAGCGGCTCCGATGTCGCCGGGGCAGCAGCGGCACCATTACCACCGCCGCTCGCCTTCCCAGACGGGTGCGACGCCGGCATGACACGCTTGCTTGTGTGGTGCCCCGCAGCGCCGGACTGCAGATGCGACGCCTCCCGCTCTTCACGCCAGCGGCGCCGCGCGTCGTCCAGCAGCTGCTCCGCCTGCGGAGAGTCGCCCGACAGGGTGCACTGCATGCGGCACGTCCACGGCACGGAGGGGGTCGGCGCTGTCTTCGGCTCCAGCGAGCTGCGGCGGCTGCCGGGTTGGCTGGCGTTGCCGCGCTGCGCCTGCTCCTGCTGCTGTCGCAGGTCGTTTTTCACGTAGCCGACGAAGAGCTCCACGGCTTCCACGACGTCGAAGGCAGTGAAGTTGCGGAGGCGCGCCTGCTCGATGCTGTCGTTGACAAAGAGAGTGAAGTCTTTCTGGGCCGGCTGCTGCAGGGCGGGAGGGAGCACCGCATCGTCGTGCGTGTCCGCCGCCGCGCCATCAGTGGCAGTCGCTGCTGCATCTGGAGGAGGAGGAGGAGGAGAGGAGGAGTCAGCCGCATCTGCTGTTGGTCCTGTACCGGCGGGTGCGTCAGCGCGCACCTGATTGAAGTGACGCCCCTGCACCCGCTCGTGCTGCTCCTGCTGCGCCTTCGCTGCGATGGCCTCGCCATCCTCCTTCTGCTGCTCGAACACCCTGACGCGGGTGTCGTGGTAGACGCGCTCGAGCTCCACGGCGAGGGGGTTTAGGTGCGTAGTGGCGTGGCTCCGGCGTGCATGGGACCCGTGCTTCGGCTTCTGCTCAGATGGTTGGTGGCACAGCTGGAGAAAGCGAGCGGCTTGCTCCTCGGGGGTGTCAAGCAGCGGGTAGCGGGCGTTGTTGGCGTTATTGCCTGACGCCTTGGCAGGCGCCGCGCCATTGCGCGGCTGCTTGCTCTCGCCACAGCCCATGGTTCACAATCGGGGACAGCCGTGTGCTCGAGGAGACTTTTGCGTGTGGGAGTATAAACAGGCGTCTCCCTGTGTGTGGCTGTGCACTCTCTCTTCTTGCCAACTTGTGCGTTCCTTCTTTCAGTCGCGATGGCGGCGAGAAGAGGAGGATACAAGAAAAAAAAACGCGTGAGCAAAAAAAAAAAAACAAAGCGTGTGCGAAAAGAAAAAAAAAGATTAGCAACCAAAGTAGTACAATACTGGGTAATGATGGGGAAAATAGAAAACAAAGAAGAGGATTGGGCGTGTGTGTTTTTTTTCGGTAGGTGAAAAGTGTTTAAAATTTCGGTACAGGTGATTAGGTAGATGTTTGGATGAGTCGATATCTTTTGCTATAATTTTTTGTATTTTTGGGAGGACTTCCAACGGGCAGCGGCAAAAAAACAACAACAATAACCAGCGTTGTAATTATGCGGGTGCGCGTGACTGTGGATCAAGTGGAAGAAATGAAGTGAAGGAAGGGAAAGAGTGAACCCGGTGATGATCAGTAGGGTTTAAATGTGTCTTGTCTGGTCAACGAAAACGAAGAAGGTGGGCTGATGTGTGGAAGAAGGAAGAGGGAAGAGAGAGAGAGAGAATTGGAGGGAGCAAGTGGAGGAGCAACGCGGTGCAGAAAGGATAAGGCTGGAAGGTGCTGCTCCAAGCGCTGCCACGCCCGTATTCCAAACTGCTGTCCGTTGCGTGTGTCCATGTGAATCCATGCTTGCGCGTTGGGTGCCTGGTGTGGGGCACGTCGATGCATGTTTGTGTTGTGCTGCCTTCTCTCCCGGCGAAAGGCACAATGTCATGTCGCTGCGTAGTGGCTGGAAAAACTGGTGCAACACTGAAAACAGATTCAAAAGAAAAATAAAAGAGAAACACCAAAGGCGAATCACGCCTGAGGCGTTGCACGGAGTAGGTACACGACACCTCAGCGCTTCGATCACCCTCACCTCCTACCGCTCTCTCGTCAAAACCAGTGAGAAGCAGACTTCGACTTCTGTGCGACCGCCACCACCACCGGCGCCGCGCTGCCGCCATCCGCCACAGGCACAGAGAGCGGCGACGTGTCGAGCAGCGAGGAGGTGGACGACGACGACGACGACGATGACGCCACCGCCAATTGCGGCTGCGAGGATGGTACGGTGTGCACGGTTATGGAGGCCGTCGTCTTGATCGCCGGGATTGACAGGAGAGGCACCGCCGTCACTCGATTCGGCAGTTGCTGCTGCTGCTGCTGCTGCCCCGCCTCCGTCAGCGCCTTCAGAGAAGAGGACGAGGATGGCGTGGTGGGTGTCTCCGTGTGGGTCCGCAGCAGCATCGCCGTCTTTGCTGCGGCGGAGAGAGCGTTGGGGTTGGGAAAGGGCGGCGACGGTTGCTGGATCGGTGGTGGTGGTGGCGTTTCTGTTGGTGGGTGCGGTTCTGGTGAGCGTACCTCAGCCTCGGCAGGCGGTGCAAGCACTTCATCTTCAGCAGCGCTGTGAGCTGTTGTCGTCCTTCCCCTCGGCACGTCAGCCCGCGGTGGAACTTCAGCAGCCGCGGTAGAGGGCAGCACCGACGGCGAGGACGACGTCGTTGGCCACACCGGTACGGTACGCGAAGGGCGGCGCAGCGCAGCGTCTAAAGGAAAAGACATCACCGCAGAGGGCGGTGTGGTCGTTGCGGCTGGCGCAGAGGCGGCAGGACGGTGCAGCGATGCTCGCCGTGGCCCGACTGCAGGGCTGCGCAGCCCATATTTGCGCCGCAGCTGCGATGCGAGGCTTTCGGTGGGCAGTCGAGGCGGTGCGAGACCTTCTTTCGGGGCCGACGCCAACAAAGGCTGTGGTTGTGGTGATGCTGATGCCGGTGTGTCGGTGCTACTAGACAGATGGTGTTCAGCAGGAGCAGCGGCGGTGCCTGCAGTATTATCCATATCAGTCGCCTCTTTACCTGATGCGGAATCAGCAGCCACGGCTGACGGTGACGTGCGCGTGGCGGAAGCACCTGCCTTCTGCGCTGCTGCAGCCGATGCCGATGCCGCCCCCTCGACAGCGGCGCGACGAGGCGTGTAGACGTCCCTCCCCCGCCGCATCACCGCCGCTGGCAGTCCGTCGCTGTCGGTGCCCGTGGTGAAGTAGGTCGGGAACTTGTACAGCAGCAGCGCATCGAGCCCGTTGAGCTTCTCGAGCAAATCCACGGCGGTCGTATCACTTACCGTTGCATAGTCGTCGTCGGTATTGTCGGTATTGTCACCTGCACCTTCTTCACGGTTGACAGGTGGCGGTACCGGTGCGACTTTCTCTGGCGTGACAAGCTCCTCATGATGCGGTTCTGCTGCCTCCTCCGCCTCCTGCGCTTCCTCCTCACTCTCTTCGTCCCCTTCTCGATTGCCCGCCTTGTTGGTGTGCTCGAGAGGAAGGGAGAAGCGGACGCGGCGCTGCGCTGATGAGCGCCGGGATGTCGAGGTCTCATCAAGCTGTTGCTGCTGCTGCGACGACGTCTGCGACGCGGCGTTCAGCGAGGGAGGCGGAGGCGGTGCTGCTTCACCAGCGTTCGCCCCCGCGTCAGTCTCCTCCTCCTTTTCTGCCTTGGTCGTCTGCGCTGGCATGTTGGATGCGTCGCCTTCTGGCCCTGAGCACTCGGAGACATCGCCTGATTCGCCGCCGCCCACTGCAGCCTGGTGTCCCTTCTCTGTGCTGTTGTTGAGGCTGGCTTCTTCCGTGGCGGACGGTGCAGCTGCAGCAGCTGTGTGCACTTCGAAGTGCTCCTCCTCGTCTTCCTCCACATCACCTTCGCCTTGCATTTGGTCGATACCGAGAGGAGACGTATGCAGCGGAGGCTCCGCACTCTCTGCCATTGCTACATCGGGTTCAGCAGTTACGCTTGCGCTCTGCTGCTGAGGTGCAGCTGTGTCTTCCTCCGCTGGAGACGAAGACGGTGCCTGCGTTGTTATTGGTAAGCGCTCCTTGTTCTCTGTTGCACACGATACAGCCCCATCGTCATCGACAACTTGCCCTTCATTGTTGCCTCCACTTAGAGCAGTAGCCGCAGCAGCAGCTGGAGCAGCAGCAGCATCACCCACAGGAAGTTCCGCTGCCGCTCCACCTTCTCGCAAGTCCGTGGTTGCCGCAGTAGAGGAAGAGTCAGAGGTGACAAGGTGATCGCCTCGGTCAATTGACAAGGGCCGCTCGACATTACTTTCCACCGATGCCGACGCCTCTGGAGCGGCAGAGGAGGCCACAGGTAGTGCCACTGGTAGCGTGGGAGAAGCCGGGGCAACAGCTTCAGTGGCGGCAGCGTTCTCTGTCTCTCGCTTCGTCTCGCCGCTGTCAGCGGAATGTTCGGAAAGCGGAAGCGAAGGTGAAGAAGACAAAGATGGCGGCATGGCCTGCTCGCTGACTTGTTCGTCGGCGTGCTGTTGCTGCGGTGACTCAGGCTCAGAGGGAACGTTCTCCGCAGCAGCAGCAGCAGCGGCAGCGGCAGGCGCGCTCACCGCCTCAACGCCACCTGTGTCACCCTCGTCCTCGTCCGTTTGGAAGTCGAGGGAGGACGACTTGTCACTCTGCGTGACGATGCTTTCCGCCTTTCCCTGCACGGTCTGAGGCAGCACAGCTGCAGGCGGAGAGTTGCTCAACACCGACGACTCACGCGAGTCGGCATCGTGCAGCTCAAAGACAGGCGACGTTGGCGCCACCACCACCGCCGCCGCCGCCTTCGCGTTGCCGCTGCTCAGCTGACGCTCCGGCGGCGGTGTGTCCTCCATCATGTCCAGCAGCGAAGAGGCAGACCTAACTGAGCGCTCTGCCTCCTCACTGGTGGACTCGGAGTGCGACTCAGCAGGCGTGAAGCGCTTCTCGGCTGCCGAACTGCTGCTGCTGGTGCTGCTTGTGCTTCGCCTGTCGCTATTGAAGCGGTGCTGCCCAACACTCGCCGCGGGCTTTCCCGTTGGTGGTACGCCGTCAGGACTGCCAGGTGCTGTGAAGGAGCTCGGGTCACGACTCCACGCCGCCCTGCCTCCCGCGCTGCTCGGGGACACTTCTTCACCGCTGGCACCGTTGCGCGTCGCCGAAAGGGGACTGTGGCTCTGGTCGCTGGCGCGAGAACCTGCGCGGGGCCGCAGCGGCGCCAACTCCTGCTGCAGCGTACGCCGCACCACCACGCCTGCACCACCGCTGTGTCCCTGCCCTTCACTCTCCACCGACGGCTGACGGTCGTTGCGGGTGCCGCCCTTCGCCATCGCCGCGGCGTGCGGTGGCGGCGGGGTGGAGTCGCGGCAGCTGCGGGCGTGCGGGCTACCACTATTACTTCTGTCGTTGCTGCTGGTGCTGCTCGCTGCATCGGTGGCCACCACGCGTGCAGATCGCCCAGGACCGCGATTTCCGGAATCGGGAGTGCCCTTCCGATCGCCCGCGTCGCTGCTTCTGCTGCCACTGCTGCCGGCGCCTGGCACCCGCCACACTCCTGATGCCGGAGGACTTCGGCTCTCCTCGTGGTCTTCCGCCATGGACGCCTTTCGCCTCGCCGCGGGGGAGAACGGCGCGACCACCGCCAGCGCTGGTGTGACGGGTTCGTGTGCGCGGGGTGGGTGGTGGCGGTGGCGCGGGTCGCCGTCTTCCTCATCTTCCTCCTGCGAGGCAGAGGCCGAACCCTCGGAGCTGCGGAGGAAGCTGCGCGAAGACAGGGCGTGTAGCTGCGGCTGCTGCTGGCGGTGTTGCTCTGCTTTAGCCTTCTCTTCAGCAGCAGCAGCAGCAGCAGCAGCCTCAGCAGCGGACAGGGCACGTAGCACACACACCGTTTCCACAATGTACTGCCGACGTAGGGCATCTACTGCAAACGCTTCCGCCGATGAGAGGGCATGACGCGCCTGCTGCTCCTCCACCGCCAGCCGTGAGCGCAGAGCGTCGAAGATGAGCGACTTGGGTGGGGTAAAGGGGTGCGTCTCTGCTGCTGCTGCTGCCGGTGATATAGCCTGCTGAGTGCTATCAGCAAGCGGCGGCTGTGGAGCACGGGTCATCAGGCGGCTTTTCTGCGACCGCTTCGGCCGTGCGTAGAGCTCCTCTCGAATGCGCCGCTGCAGCAGCGTTGTGGTGGCAGACGATGACGGGTGTGGCTGCTTCTGTTGCTGCTGCTGTTGTTGCGCTACTGGTGAGGCTGCGGCTCCGCGACGGAGGGGCTCCGCATTGTCTGGTCGTACCGCGGCAACTTTGCTAGTGCTGTCTGAAACTTCTGTTTCGTGCAAGAGGGAGAGAAGGCCCAACGTGACGTACTCGTCGAAGCTCTGCGGTCGGCACCCCGCGCAGGACGGGCGGAGAGCCTGTGCGTAGGATTCCTCGATCTGCCGCAGCTCTGTTTTTGAAAGCGCTTCTCCGTCTTCTTCGCACTCGCTGCGTGCAGCCCCTGCGACGGATAGTGGTGGCGCTGGCGCACGGGAAGAGCGGGGAGCAGCGTAGAACTCAGCGCGCAGCGCCTCCGCACAACGAAGGGCTTCCGCACCATCCTCAAGCGCCACCGCACGCCGAAGAGGAGAAGTAGACGTGGCGGCGGTGGCAGTGACAGGCGAGGAGATGGACGGCGACGGCAGACTCGCGATTGGCGGTGCGGCACCTTGTCGTGCTTGGGTGAGCAGCTCATCAAGCAACGTCTCGTAGCGCCGCTGCAGCGCTACGGTTGCTGTAAGTGGGCCTTCAGCCTCGATGTGTTGTTGTTGTTCTTCCAGCGACTGCTGCTGCTGCTGTTGCTGCTGCTCGTGGAGAGCGGCGTTGTGCATGGACGAGCTAGTTGAGGGTGATGTAGCCCTCGCTTGCCCTAACTCTGGCTTGCGTGGCGCAGGCGACGAGCCGCCGCGTGGGGCACCGCCGCCATTACAAACGGCGCCGCTGCTGCCAGCCGTCTTGCGAGAGCGGCGCTGCAGCTGTGCGACATAGGCGTGCACCGTCAGCGCAGAAGCGGAGAGGGGACCGGCGGTGAGTGGGGGTGTCTGGCGTACGCGCAGCCCGGTAGCAAGACGGCCGGAGACAGCGCGGTGGCGGCTGCCAGAGGCGGTGGGTCCTGCAGAGAGGGAGCTGCGCAAGACTCCGCTATTCAGCTTTGCTACTTCCTTCACTTTATCCTCTCCGCCCTCACCATAGACAGGCGACGCCGCTGCTCCTGCGACTCGTGACGGCCCGCTAGATACAGCAGCAGCAGCAGCAGCGGCGTCTGAGCTCGCCTCGGCCCACAACTCCCGCCGCCGCAGCCGCTCGATGACTGTGTCCAAAGCACCGATGTCGCGCGTCAGTGCCGCCTCGTACATCTCCAGCCGTTGGGCCGACGCACACGACGCGTTCCGCTCCGGCGAGATGCGTGTGGGTGATGTGCTGGCTGTTGTCTTCCCTGGAGCAAGGCGTGGCCGCGATGCGCTGCGTGACGCTGCCGTGGCCACCGCCGCCGCCACTGCCGCCTCCTGCGATCGCAGCTTTCGCGCCGTCTCCGCCTCCAGCCGGCGCTGTTGGCGCTCTGCGTAGGCGTCGTACTGCTGCTGCCACTGCCGGTGTCGGCCAAGCGTGCGGCGATGCCATGCGGCGCTGAAGTGGTCCACAGCGGAGTGCACACGAGAAGCGGCGTGGATGGCGCGACGGCGGGCGATGAGCTGCGCAGGCGGCGAGAGCACCTCCTCGTCCCCTTTCCCATCTTTCCCCATTCTCTTGCCGTGTCGCTGGAAGATGTCGCCCTTGTGGTGTCCTTGCGGCCCTCCCTCTGCTGCCTTCGCATCGCCATCAAAGGCTCCTTGTCCCTCGCAGGAACGGCGCAGACGTCGTCGCACGTACGCCTCTGCGGCACTCTGCAGCTGCTCCGACCCTACGTCGTCACCGCCCAGACGAGCACCGCGCTGGCGTCGCGTCTCGCTCTCTTTTTTTGCACTCCGCCGTGCCGCCTCCCCGTGGCGAGAAGCTGTTGGGTGGTGACGGGAATGTGCCTTGCGTGCTGCACCGTCGCGCTGACCGGGGTGAGAGGACGAAGACGCGTCCAGAGAGGCCACCCGGCGCTTGTGCATTTTCTTGCGGTTCTTCACCTCAACATCTTCGCCTTCTCCATGGTCCGCCTCGTCGCCGTGCTCTTCTGCTTTGCGCCGACGTGCTTCCTCTCGGCGGCGGCGCCGTTCTCGTCGGTGCCGCTGCCGTCGTCGTCGTTCGCGCTCCCGCTCCTTCTGCCGCTGCAGCGACGTCGACGTGCCGGTGGAGCCGCTCGCTGAGGCTGCGGACGCGTAGGAAGACGCGGTGGAAGAAGAGGATGCCGACGACGCAGAACGCCGCTGCGACGACGGCAGTGATGGCGAGCGGTGCCGGTGACGTGTGCGACGGTGCCGACGGCCCGTTTTCTTCGACTCGCGTCGGCTCGAGCGGTGCTGATCGCGGCGACGGCGGTGAGCAGCCGCATCATCTTGCTCCTCCTCCTCCTCCTCCTCCGCCTTTTCCACCTCAGTATCCTTCACCGCCACGTCCATCTCCACTGGCGTAGCGAGTAAGCGAGGGAGACCGTCCCGCAGCTGCATTCCCGGGTGCGGGGCATTCGGCGTCGGCCGCGTGTGTTCCCCACCTCCCGGCACCTCGAGGCTCAGCGAGGCGTCCTTCGCGTCCTCCACGTCGGTGCGGAAGTCGATCGAGCCGTCCGCCGACGACGTCGGGACGCCGCGCGTGGGCGATGACCGCGCCGCCTGCAGCTTTGACGGGGACAGCGCGTTGGGCAGCAGCAACGAAGCACCGCGCTGTGCCCTGGAGGCGGAGTCCATCGGCGTTGGCAGGTCCGCTGGTGCCATGGTAATGGTGGTGTTGGTCGTCATCTCCATCACTTCGGTGCTCACCTCCGCGCGCCGCTCCCCTGAGCGCGGTGCTTCCTTTTGCGAAGAAGACGGAGGCGGCGGCAGCGGTGGGGGCACATCGTCGGAGGTACGCCGCGCAGAGATCACCTTCTGTGCCCCGCGCTTCAGCCGTGAGGACATTCGGGAAAGACCCGAGGCGAGGCTGTGCGTTGCAGACTGCCGCGACCGCAGCGAGCCCGAGCTGCGTTCCTCGTCGTTGTTGTCGTCCGTGCCAGACTTGGAGGCGGTGGAGCCGCTCTTCGCACGGCAGAGCAGCGAGGAGGCCCCAATCGCACCGAAGATGGCGGAGGCACCGCTGCGGCGACGCTTTGGTTGGCTGCTGGGCCGTGCCGAGTCATCTCCTGCTGCTTTTGATGCTTTTGCTGCAGCTGATCGTGGTGAGGGCTGTACAATGGTGGAAGGGTTTGCCGTGGTCTGCTTCGACGCCGCAGGGCTGCTAAACGTGCGTCCTTGCCGTGCCACAGCATCGTCCTCCTCTGCTTCGTTGTGAGTGTCATTCTTCGGTGCCAGTGTGGCGGCGTGCTGGGGCTGCTTGGCGCTCGTCTTTGTTCCTTCACCCACTGTCAGTGGTGTAGCGGTGGTGGTCACAGTGGTTGCGCCTTCTGCTCCCGCTGCGGGTGACACGCCGGCAGGTCGGCTGAAGGTCGGCAGCGGCATCACGTGGTGTAAATCAACGTGTGTCGGTGACGCAGAGAGCGGGGTAGGCGAGGGTGTTGAAGTGGCCAAGCCGTCCCCGCCGAGGCTCTGCTGTGAGGCAGCCATCGTGTGCGGCCGCCCTCCTGCATCTGCTCCTCCACTTCCACCTCCTTCAGCGCCAACGCTTGCGGATGCGTGCGGCGTGTTGTTGCTGTTGTTGTTGTTGTTGTACCCACCGCCAGAGGTGTCGCGTGGTGTGTTCATCGTGAGCGCCGCGTTCGACTCGTCGAGCGACATGTCGAAGGACTGCATGCGGCGCGACACCACCGCGGTGGGCGGCACCATCGACGGGCGCCGTGAGGAGAGCGTCGCCCCCGCAGCAGCACCACCGGTCGTTGCCGTGCCCATCGGGAGAAGCGAGTAGGTGCCGCCACGCATCGAGGCCGCGTTCGTCATCTCACTCACCGTGCAGTACACAAAGTCGTCCTCTGGCTGCACGCTCTGGGAGGAGACACGCCAGTGGTGCTGCTGTGGCTGCAGTTGGTGTGGTCCACCGCCCAGCGGCGCGGCACGGGAAAAGGATGCGGCGCGGTGGAGGCTCGCGCCACTCGCCGCGGTGCTCATCCGTGGCGACGCCGGAGGCGAGAAGGACGGCGTGCGCGTGTGGCGCTGCTCCTGCCGCTGTTGTTGCTGCTGCTCGCTGTTGGTAATGGGGAGCGCCGCGGCGGTGCTGCTGCTGCCGGCATCTGGCACGACGTGTGTGGGCCGAGAGGACGTGCCGTGCACGAGCGAGGGGAGGGAGCCGCCACGGCTGGGGACGATGGGGGAGACGGCGCCAGACGTGTTGATCGCGGCAGAGGTCTCCGGGGAGGGAACACGCAGAGGTGGTGGCAGCGGCCCTGCTGACGTGGCCGGACCAGAGCCGTGCTGTGCTGGCCCTTTAAGAAAGAGCGTTCTGTTGCCCACGTGCAGCGTGGCGGGCGGAGACTGGGACACCGGGCGATGCGGCGCTGCGTTGGTGCTACCACCTACAGCTGCTGCTGCTGGTGCTGGTGCTTCAGGCTCGTCGTCCTCCTGAAAGTCGATGCTGCCGCCTGAGGACGCGATGGACTGGTTCGTCACGTTCGCCGCCGGTGATGGTCGTCGTGACGCCGCCGCCGCACCGCCGCCGCTGTCCGGCGTCTCATGCGGAATGAGCCGTGGGTGGTAGCGCGCCGCACCCCGCACACTCTCCTCATCCTCCTCCTGACTGCTGCCTCCCTGGTCGCTGCCGGAGTGCTGCTGACTCTGCTGCTGCTGCTGCTGCTGCTGTTGCGTTCGCCGCGGGACGTGTGTATGCAGGGAAGCCTGATGCGGCGTGTCCAGCTTCGCCACTGCCTGGACAAAGAGTAAACTCGCGTCCGAGGGGGACATGGACGGTGTTAAGTGCAGCGCCGGCGGCACCTCCACAAAGCTGGTCGACGCTGACGCTGCTGCTGTCCCTGCTGCTCCTGCGCTGCTCATCGACGCCTGTGGCGTGGCTAACGGTGCCCTGCCGAGGGGCGGCGGCGGTGGCGAGGCAGCGGCGGAGGCGTGGGGAGTCTGCGGGGAGAGGGGCGGCTGCCGCCCGCTTCGCTGCAGTGCCGCTGCTGCTGTTGTAGTTGTTGCATGTGCGGTGCTGTGCGGGGCTAACTTACTCTTCCCCGGCTGCGGTGCTGGCTGCGGAGGTGAGACGAGGCGGGTGGTGACGCGCGGGCGGTTGCTGGCGCTGCTGCGGCGACTCCCGCCACCACCACCACCACCACCATTGCCACCGCCAGCGTTGGAGGACGCGACGGAGAACTGGATGGAGGTGGCGGTGGTGTTGTCATCGGAGGAGTCGCTCATCGGGGTGTGTGTGTGTAGTCTAGATTCTAATTGAAAAAATAGCGGTGAAGGCTGCTGCACCGAGGGGTGAGAAAAATGAATAGGAGTGAAGGTGGCAGAAGAGAAAGAAGAAGAAAAAGGTAGAGAACAACAGATATGCAAGCACGCTCGAGACGCGGTAAAATAAGAGAGAGAAAGAAAAGAAAGAAAAAGAGAGCGAAGACAGCGCGTCTCCTCTTCAAGCAGAAAACACGAATTCGATAGCGCACGTGAGCGCTGCGGTTCGTGAAGTTCCCGGGTTAAATTGAAGACACAAAAAATGGAGGAGGGAAAGTGGGAAAGAAGAACGTTGAGAGTATCAACGAGACCTCACACATGTAAGAGAGAGAGAGGCACGAAGGACAACACATCCACTTTGTAATACGTTCGTTGAGGCAGCCGTCACCACTTCCATAGCGGAAAGAAGAGGGGTTTTGCGCAGACATAAGTCCCTTCCCAAGTAGAAAGACACTTGCTGTGCTGTACACGACACTATACGCGAGATTGCGGCAAGCTACACTGCCTTCCGTTTCCTCGTGTTCCTATTCTGTTGTTGTTGGAATGATGGAAGCAATGCGGTATTGCTGGACCACTCATGTATGCATGGTGACAGGTCCCAGACTACGCTCTTCTCAGCAACGCCAGCGGCACAAGACAAACAATCGCCACAGATACCGCCCCACATTTGAACACAACCCACACAGCAAGCGTGTACCTACATACCTTACCACACACACGTAGTGCTCAAAACTTGTTCCAGCGGATCAGGTGCGACGTCGCGAAGCGCGAGCTGCGGATCTTCGCGCGCTCCTCGGCTGCGGCGGTGGCGTAGCCGACGCTCACAATCACCGGCACCGTGCACCGCTCCGGCACCCCCAGCACCCGCTTCACGGCGTCCTCGTCGATGCCCTCCATCATGCACGTGTCCCACCCCGCCGCCGTCGCCAGCTGCACAAACGTGGTGGCAGGGATCATCGCCTGCTTCCACGCGTAGCCAGCTCGACTCACAGGGACGGAGACGAGAGGCGTGCCGGCGGCACGGCTGTACCACCCGCTGATCACCGACTTGGCTGCCGCCATGGACTGCATGGGGCCGCCGTGCATGAAGTAGTAGACGTTGCGCAAGAAGGCAGGGCCGTAGAGCGGGCCGTAGTAGCCCGTCTCCAGGCCCATCTCCAACGCTTGGGGGGCGTTGCGCTCGGGCTCTGTGTCACCAACGAAGACAACGGTGACTGGCGCCTGCAGCACGGGTGGCTGGCCCAGAGCTGCCTGGAAGAGCTGCTCGCGGACGGCTTGCTCCGTCACCACCACCGCGAACCAACCCTGCAGGTTGAAGCCGGTAGGGGCACGTGTGGTCGCGGCCAGGACACGCTCCAGCTGCTTCATGTCGATGGGCCTCGAAGGATCAAAGTTACGGCACGTCCAGCGGCGCAGTACGGCGGCCTCCACGGCGCTGAGGGCAGCACTGCTGCTGTCCTGCCGTGCCTGCGCTTGACGCGTCGATGCAGCGGTGGCAGAGGAGGAGGAGGTGGAGGAGGAGAGAGAAGCCGCGGCTGGCGTCCCTGCAGCTGCGTTGGCGCTGTTCCACGCGATGAGGCGGCGCAGCATCGCGAAGATGCCCTCCTTCTGCGGAGTGGCGGAGCTGTTGCTGCCCGATGCCTTTCCGACGGCGCTGCGGGCGACACGCAGGCAGCGACCTTGACGGAGCATTCTTCTCTTCCTTGTGTGTTCAACAACAATTTGGGTAATGAAAGGAGTTAGGCTATGTGTTTTGGAGGGAAAGGCTTTGAAGTTTTTTGATACGGCAACTGCCTGTGGTGCACGGGCGGAGAAGAGGAGAAAGACGAGTCAGGAGAGAGAGAAAGCAAAAGAGAAAATGGGGCAGTCAAAGAGACGCGGACCAGCCATGAAAGAAGGGAGGAGGACTGGATGACAACCTTAGTAACTTGATGCTCATACAGAAAGCCATAGAAATCTAGTTCGACGCAATGGTTCGGTTAAAAGCAAAGGGAGACACCTGGCACCCGTCACGAAGGGCTCCGCTTGTGCAACATGGAAAGACGCGGTGGACGATGTTGAGCAAAGGGCACGCCGCTAATACGGACACCGCGATGCAGATGCACTGCATCAAGGTACACCTGCCACTACGAAGGTCGTGTTCGCAGCTGATGACACTATTGCGCTGCTAATAATGCCTTATAGGTTGTTGCCCTTCTACGGAAAGAGATTGTGCAAAGAGAAAAAGGAAAAGAAAGAGTGCTTTGCACCACAGTAACACGAATGGAGGAAATGAAAAAAGAGAAAAACATGCCATGAAGCCTTTTCGCGAAATGAAGGGTGGAGGCGGAGTGAAACATCGGTGCTGCCAATAGTAGACATCATACGTGACATGCACGCACATCAAACTTATTCCAAATGATAGTAGCTGATACACAGGAGAAGTGCCACAAATAATGAAAAAAAAAAAAGAATGAACTTGCCGTGAGAGGGGCAAAGGAAGAGGTGAAAGATAATGAACAAGTGCGAGTGTATTGTCGCATGAACAAGAACGGATGAACAAAGAAGAGAAAAAAAAAGTTGAGAGGAGACCTTCGCACGCCTTCTCCATTATGGTTCCAGAGGTAGAAAAAAGGATTGCTGCTGAGGCGCTGCAGACAGCCGCTGTAGACGCAGCCAGTTCGACACAAAAAAAGAAAAAGAAAGAAAGAAAAAAAAGAAATAGAGCCGGAGCCTTTACATCAAGACACACATATGAACAATCAGACAGATAAATTGCGGTGTCAAATACATGGCCATCAACAAACAAAAGGAGAACAAACTAGTCGCAAAAAAAAAAAAAGAAGAAGGAAAAGCACCACATTCGCAATCGTCCCACATACACACACACGCAGAAAAGCAAGGAAGAGAGAGAGAGAGAGAGAGAGAGGACGCGGATGACGCAGCGCTTTACGGCAACCAATCAATACGCCCGTCTTCATCAGAGAGAGAAAGAGAAAAACAGAAAAACAGAAAAACACCACGACACAGAAAGAAGCGTGTGATGGTGAAGACCACCACAGCGCATCGTCGAGGTCAGTGAACAATTCAAAAAAAAAAAAACGGAGATGTCGAGCGCATTGCCTCGGCGACACCGCTTACGTCGAGGCACCGAACCAAAACGCAGCGATGGTACACATCAAATGCAGAGAAGAGAAATTGGCAAAACGAGCAGCGAGAGGGACGCGCTGCTGCCGTGCATGACGCATGTCGCCCACTTCTTGATCTTCATGCTCGATAGCAAACAAACAACAGATAACGCGCTTTACGTGCACTCCTTCACCTCAATACCCGCGGCGCAGGCAACGTGCGGGCTGGCAAAGAAGGCCACCGGGCTGTAGTTCAGCGCCCCCGAGACGCCGCTGCTCGTCGTGAGCACCGTTTTGGCCCCGCCGAACATCGTCACCGCAGGCGCCGTCCCACGCGACGAGGACGACGCCGACGACGGCGCTGACGCCCCGCGCAGCTGACGGGACACACGACCAGCCGCCGCACTCGACCCCACACGTCCGGCAGACGACGCCTCCCCGCGGTGCGACGTGGCGGGACGCAGATCGGCGAAGGGGGCGCGGGGCAGCGACTGCGTCAGCAGCGTCGTGCGCATCCGCTGAGTGCGCAGCGTGCCGCCTGCAATGACGGGCGAGGAGAGGCAGGTGTGGCCGGTGCCGCAGCAGGCGAGGTAGGCACGTCCGTTGCCACTGCGTGCGTGCTCGGCTGCAGGCTGGTGGTCAGCCGCCGCGGCGCCTCCCAGCGGCGGCAGCACCGCCCGCCCCGCTGCCGCTGAGGTCCCCTCCGCCTTCTTGCGCTGTGCCCGCCGCACCCGTGCCGTGGCGCCACCGTTGTGGCGCACCGGGTCGCCTTCGCGCACACAGTGATAGTGCAGTGCGCCGGCGTAGGTGGCGGCGTTGGTTGTGTTGCGCGGCGTGCACCAACACGCCTGCAGCGGGTGATCCTCCACGTCCTCCAGCGCCACGTTCTGCCGCGGCGCTGCGGACCCAGACAGCACCGGCGCCACCAGCACACGCGTCATGCCATTTGCCCGCAGCACAAAGCCCTCCTTCGCAAACCACGTCGAGGCGCTGCTCTCGCTGCCGTACTGACTATTCGTGCTGCGGGTGTGCACGTCAGAACAGGTCGGGGCGTGCGTGTCAACCTGCATCGGGTGTATGTGGCGGCGGAAGGCGACGGCGTCGGCCATCACCTGCGCAAGACGCTGCGGCGCCTCGAAGCGGGCAGAGCGGCGCTCCTGCGGGGAGGAGCGGGCGTGGCGGCTTGTGAGAAAGAGAGGTGGGTTGGTCAGCAGGGAGGCAGACCCGGCGGAGTGTGCGTTGCGCGGGGCCGCAGCGGACGCGGGTGGACTCGCTGCTCCTCTTTCTTCAGCGCCATTGGCCTTCTGCATCGATGCCGCGTCCCCTCCTTCATTTTCCATTTTGTCTTCTCCTTGGACATCGCTGCGGGTCGCCTCCAGCGCCGTAATCACCGCCGCCGCAACTGCATTCGCCCTATCGAGCAGACTCGCACCTGCGTCTGCCACTGCCCCCTTCTTGTACGGTGTCCCGTCCGCCTTCACCTCGGTCGTCTGCGTCGTCATCTCCTCCTTTGCCGCGGCGTCGGCTGCCTGACGGGTGGAAAGAATATCGCGCAGCTGTCGCATCAGCGCAGGCAGCATCACCCGTGTGCCGTCCAGATCATCACGCAGGTGACGACGACGAGCGCGGAAGCGGGCGGCCTGCCCGGGCGTCAGGCCCCGCATGTCCTCCGCAGAGACCTCCTGCGTCACCCCACGGGCATCCACAGCGGCAATGAGGGTAGCGCCGGAGTGGAAGTGCCCCGCAGGCGTGCAGGCGTACTCCAGCCGCACATCGGTCCCCGGCGGGGCACCTTCCAACTCCACCACACGCAGCATCTCATTGCGGCCCGTCTCCGTCACCAGCTCCAGCGCAAGGGCGGCACTGCGCCACGTGCAGGCGGGGTTGCCAGCCAGTCGCAGCGTCGTCAGCGCGGACGTCGTGCTTGTGTGCTGTTTCGGCGCAACAACAAGCCCTCGTAGCAGTGCCAGGACGTCGTGATCGTTCAGACAGCACTGGAAGAGTGCCAGCTCCTGCAGCGCCGGGCCGCTAGCAAGCCAACGTCCAAGCTGGGCAGCAGCGGTAGTGCTTTTCTCCTCTCCGGTAGAGCCGTCATCGGCGTTGAGATGCAGTTCATCTTCGCTCTTCTCTTCGCCCTGAGCTGCCGGCCCCGCCGACCCGAGCGAGTTGCCGCTGAGGCGCAGCACCGTCAGCACCGGCAGCTGCCCCACCGCCGCCAACAGCGGCTCTACCACATCCACTGTGAGGTGGTTGTAGCTCAGGTCCAGCACCGTGAGTGCCGTGTTGCGGCTCAGAAGCGAAAGTGGCGTGCAGGGCGGCTGGTCCGGTGCTACTGTGAGAGCGTGGAGAAGAGCGCTGTTGCCGAGCTGGTAACCAGCCAGGTGCACTTCAGTGAAGGGCTGTAGGAGAGCAGCGGTAGTGGCCGTTGCATCCGCCGCAGAGACGTCAAGAACCCCAGAGCCGCCGCCACTGACGGCGTTGGCGTGGGCTGCGTCTACCAAGCTTAGCGTGTCGGCCAACCGGGCCAGCTGTGCAGTAAGCTCGCTCAGTTGCGCATTGCGAAGGTCTGCGAGGCGCGTCTCGTCGGGCTTGTGGTGCGCTGCCGCACGTGTGCCGGTGTGTGGGGTGCTCTGGGTCTGGCCCATGATGACGCGTATGGCGCGTTATGAGAGAGAGTGAGGGACGTACGCTCGAAGACCGGGTGCTGTGGTACACATCAAAATATCGAAACAAAGGGCATATGCGTGCGTCGAAGATAAAGGGGAGAAGAGAGAGAGAGAGAGAGTGAGTGAGGGAGATAAGAGAGGGTTGACTAGCAGCGGCATCTAAAAAAGGGACAGTGGAGTGAAGCACCGGGTCTTCTTCTGCTGCCTCGTCGCTCAATGAGAGCGCGCTAGAGCACTCGGAGTCTCGGGATCCCCTCAAAATCATGAGTAAAAGAGTTGCTCACTTCATGAGCGCGTAGCCTCGATTCGCTGACTGATGAGAGACATCAGTCTCTCCCTCCCTCTGTCGCTGCTTCCAAAAGAAAGAAAAGAAAGACCATATGAAATTGACTACAGTGCCGTCAACAATTAATCAACCTTCCTTTCCTGTTTTCCCCCTAAAGTTTTAAAGAGTGAATTTGGGCCAGTAATGCCACAACTCGATGCTATTTACATAATACAAAATGTTTACATCCACGTGCCATCACTGCACCCTTCTAAAGCGAGAACAGAAACAAGACAGCGTGCGTCATACCAGTACATACTTCCATTCGGAAAAAAATTTGTGTGTGCGTTCGTTGAGCACGCTCGCCGTCCTCTAATCGGAGAGTCGTGCTCTCATCACGCTTGCAGGAGCAGCTCCCGTGCCGCGCTGCGGTTGCCCACCTCAGCAGCCAACAGCAGCGCCGTACGGCCCTGCCCATCTGGCAGCTGCATGTAAGCCTGCCAGCTCCGCACCTCGGCCCCACTGCTGCTGCTGATACCGTTGTGCTTGGCTAAAGGCGCCGATGCCTCCTGCGGCTCCCTCGCTTCTCCACCACCCACACCACCAGCAGCAGCGGTATCCGCGCCGCGCAGCAGTGTCGGGGCTCCCCAGTGCCGAGTCTGCTGCCACCGTTGCAGCTGCTGCGTTATGGTGGAGGGCTGCACGAGAGCGGCCACGAGGCGCGAAGACGGGCACGCAGCCTCCTGCACCTCTTTTCTGCTAGCGGCAGCGGCTGCACCACCGGAGCCAACCCGCAGCGTCGTCTTTTCCACTGCCGTCGGGCCTGTCGTGCGCAGGGGCGTGGGGAAGACGTCGCGGCAGGAGCGCCAGATGGGCTGGCCCACAAGCCGCACAGCAGCGCCATCCGCAGCGAGCCGTGTCAGTGCGCCTCGCAGTGCGGTGATCATCCGCGGCAGCGACAGCGCACGACTCTCCTCCACCACGACGTGTTGTCTGTGGGGAGGATGCAGCCCATCTTCGCCCAGTGCGGGCGAGGAGGGCGTGGGGGAGAGAGAAGGGGCGGAGGTGCTGCTACTATCGCCTGCCGCCATGAGCACACAAGCGTGCAGCGGGGTGCGGCCCTGCGCATCCACGGCGACCACACTCGTTGGGCTGAGACGCAGGATAAGCTCCACAGCCTCGGCAAACCCGCTCTCCGCGGCGGCGTGCAGCGGCGTGCGTCCCTGCGCATCCGGCAAGCTCCAGAGCAGCGACAGAACATCGCAATCACCAGCGCCACCACTGCCGATACGTGTTGCGGCTGCGAGGAGGGACGGGTCACGCTGCAGGGTCAGCGCGTGTAAATCGGCCAAGAGCTTCAACAAGGGCGGGTAGTGCTGCACCGCTGGACAGGCAGAGCTGCACAACACGTGCAGGGGTGTCTGCCCCATCGCGTTGGTGAGCAGCCAGCAGTGCGTAGGGGAGAGCAGGTGCTCGGCGCTCTGCCACTGACGCAGCACCGCGCGCCGCACAGCACTCTCGCCGTCCAGCCCGCTCTCCGGCTCACCACCGCGGAGAGAGAGGGTAGTGGTCGTCATGGTGCTCGTCTCCGGGCTGTCGGGGCGGCTCGTCGCGGCGCTGCGGTCGTCGCCGTCGTCGCCGAAGCCACTCATGTTGATGTTGGTGGCGTTGCTGTGCTGCCCCACGCTCGCGAAGCTGCTGTTGACGAAGCTCAGCGGCTCCTCTGCCGTCAACTCCCCGTGAGCAGAAACGCCGTCATAAGGTTCGCCGGACTCGTCGGCCCACATCTTCCGCCGACTCGACGCGGTTGCAGCAGCACCACCACCACCAGCAGCAGCGGTGCTGCGTGACGTTGCCGCCGCACTGCCAGGCGGTGTGGAGAGGGGTGGGACGGCTGTCGTGCCGCCGCGCTTTGATGAAGGCTGTTGCGGTTGGTGCTGTGGTGTGACGCCCCGGCGGTCGCGTCCCGGGCTGCCGTTGTTGCTGCTGCCTGCCGCCGCCCCGTCGACGGAGCTGTGGCGGCGATCCACACGGCTGCCCTCGCTGCTGTTGCGGTTGAGCCGCCGACGCAGCACACCGTCCTTCTGACTGCCACCGACACCGTTTCCATTGCTGAGCGGGCCGCCACGCTTGCTGCCACGCCGCTGCTGCTGCTGCTGGTTGCTCTCAGCCTCCATCGCCTCCAGCACGCGCGACAGCACGCCGTGCTCACGTGAGCGGCTCCGGCCCTCCGAGCGGCGTCGACGAGACGCACCACCGCCCGCCGCTGCATTTGCTTTGCGATCGGGTGCGGTGTAGAAGAGCAGCTGCAGCAGCTCCTCCACGTCGTCTGTTGAGGCCGCGGCGAGACTGCGGGCCGCGAGGTGCTGTGGCGTCTCCAAGTTCACCGCACTCTGCGCGAACGGAGTGGCGCCGTACTGCAGTAGCACACGCACCAGGTCCGTGCGACGACGGCGCTGCTGCTGCTGCAGCGACGCTTCCTCCGAGCCTGTAACTCCTGGTGTGGGTGGCGCTGGTGTCTGTCGAACCGCGAGGAAGAGCGGCGTCTCATCCGCGTCGTCCACCTCGTCTGGGTCGGCGTAGTAGGACAGCAGCAGCTCCGTCAGCTCCACCTGTCCATCCGCCACCACGCGGTGCAGCAGCGTCCCGCCGCTCTCCAGCCCACTTGGACGCATCGAGCTTGCCTGCCCCTCGGCCAGCAGCGCAACGGCCATCTGCATCTGCGCCGGCGAGGCTGGCACGCGGGGCTGCGTCTGCTTCACCAGCATCTCGAGCGCCGTCATGTGCGTCTCGCGGTCTTCGGCTTCGACGTCGACCAAGGCCACCGCACCGTTGGCGAAGAGAAGGTCGGTCGCCGTGGTCGCCGCACCGCCAGCCCCGCTCGCCGCAGCAGCTGCACTCGTGGACGGGTTGCTGCCACTGCGGCGCGATCGGTTGGCGCTGTTCAGCGACGTGCTGCGGTTGGAGGCGCGGCGAGTGCTACCACCGCGCGAGGAGGTGCGACGGGCCCCCGCAGAGCCGCCCCTGGAGCCGGCCAGCAGCTCAGGGAAGACGTCGGCGCTACCAGCGGCAGCGGCGGTGCTCAGCAGCTGCTTCGTGTGGCGGATGAGAAGCTCCACGACGGTGGGGTGCTGCTGACGCACGGCGACGTGCAGCGGAGTCCAGCCGTCCCGATCTGCGCGGCCGACCTGCGCCAAGGCACCAAAGCGCAGCAGCAGCCGCACCGCCTCCTCGTTGCCCACTAAAGCGGCGTAGAAGAGCGGCGTGCGGCCCGCCATGTCCACGCTGTTCAGGTCAATCTTCGACGCGACAGCAGCGGGGATCGAGATGGCAGCCTCAGTCCCTGCACCACCAGCAGCAGCAGCAGTCGCAGCGGCAGTCACACCACCAGCGCTTGCCCCTGCTGCCCCACTCGCCTTCGCGTGCATCACCATCACCTGTGGCGACAGCAGCAACTCCAGCACCGACGGCGCATGCGAGCAGAGGGCCGCGTAGTGCAGCGCCGTCGCACCTTGGGAGTCGCGCTGCATCGGGTCAACGCGGTAGTCGATCACAAGACGTCGAATCAGCTCTGGGTGGTAATCCACAATGGCCTGCTGCAGGGGCGTGACACGCAGCGGCAGACGCCCTGGCGAGGGCTGTGGACGGTGGCCGGCCAGCGACCCTTTAATGCGAACACTCGAGGGGTGTGCGGTGGGGGCTGCCGTGTTGGCCGAGCCGGAGAGCGACGCACGGCTTGCGTAGGAATCCTCGTTTTCCTCCACCTCGCCCCAGTCGTCGCTTTGGTGGCGGCCACCGTCATTCGT
This sequence comes from Crithidia sp. LVH-60A, assembly GCA_030078075.1. NCBI lineage: Eukaryota > Euglenozoa > Kinetoplastea > Trypanosomatida > Trypanosomatidae > Crithidia > Crithidia sp. LVH-60A. Next base: position 637,706 of record CP119671.1, read on the forward strand.
GACTGCTGCTGCCGCACTCGCCGCTGCTGCCTGTGCCTCAGCGAAGCGCACGTAGGGCAGCTCGAGCTCGTCGTCCGGGACGTAGCCCTGCAGCACCGCACCAGCTTTCAGCAGCGTGTCGATGGCATCGGCGGTGGTGGTGGTTGGCGGTAGGAAGGACCACCACGTGCCCGCCTCACGACCACCCAGGAAGGTGTTCAACGGTGGCGCAGCACCGCCGGCAGCAGCAGCTGCGTCAGCCCCACCGGCATTTGTGCCCACGCCAGCGGCAGGGCCGGAGATGAAGACCGAGGCGGCGGTGCTGTGGCTGGGGCTGATGCGACGGGAGCCCGCACTGGTAGAGCGCTCCTTCAGCGTTGCGGAGCGACTTATGCCACCCCCGCCACCGCCTCCACCGCTCTTCGCCTCGGTGAGGGAGGGAAGCTGCAGTGGTGGGCAGAGAATGTAATTCCGCTGCGTACTCGGGGACATGTGCGCGAAGGCCATGGCGTTGCTGACCGCCACACTTACTGGGGCTGCCGGAGACGGCTGTCCAGCAGCTGCAGCGGGGAGGGCGGCGGTACCGCTCGCATTGACTGCCGCAGAGCCGACTGGGGACGCGTCTCCAGCTCCCCCAGCAGCAGCAGCAGTAGCAGCACTAACGGCCGTCGCGTAGAGGGTCTGCACATACTTGCCCTCGTTCCGCGCCGTCCCGTGCCGCTGCAGCGACAGCACCGCCGTTTCGCCCCACACGTTCTCGTACTCGAGCGAGAGGCCGTGGTCGACGAGCACCTTGAGCACTGCCGGGTGTGCGGCCGCGTAATGGATAAGCGTGTAGCGGCCATCCCCTGAGATTTGAGCGATGGGGTCGCCCTGGCGCAGTAGGGCCTCGACGCGCGTGACGTCGCCCCGGGCACAGGCACGCGCGAGCCGCGTCTGTGCCGCATTTACAAGCCCGGAAAAAGGCAGCGGCGCACCAAAGAAGAGGAGGAGGCGGAAGGAGAGGGTGTCGCCACGCAGCAGCGCCGTCGTGGCAGCCGTGCGGCCCTGCGCGTCGCTCAGCGACAGGTCGAGCAGCACGCGAGAGGCGAGAGGTTGCGCGGTGGTGGCTGTGGACGCTGCTGTGGTGCAGCTGCAAATTTCTTGGAGGCTCCACATGGCAGTCAGAGCATTCCGCACCGCTGCCTCACCGCCTTGCTCACCAGCTGTCGCTGCAGCACCAGCAGAGGCAGGAGAAGACGTGTCGTCGCAGAGAACAGGGTAGGCCGTCATCAACACTGGAAGGCGACGCAGCGCGCCAGCGCCAGCCTGCTGTTGCTGCTGCTGCTGACGCTGCTGCAGTGCGGCCAGCACACTCTCCACCGACGCTGCCGACGCAGCAAAAGGCGCTGCTGCTGCCGCTGCCGCCCTTTGCTCCGACACCATTGTCTGGTTTGGTGAGCCGGGGCCACTTGGCGTGGGAGACTGCGTGTTCCTCGCCTTCCCACGCAGTGTCGCGGAGAGGGCACCGGAGTCGTCAACCGCGGCGCTGCCTTTGCTGCCACTGAGCGGCCGTCCTGGCTGGAGCTGTCCGACGGGCATCTGCTGGTGGCGGAGAGCTCCCACAACCGTTTCCTGCTCCACCGCGCTCAACAGCGAATACGGCAGCGTGATGCCCCCTGCAGCGGCGCCGGCCTTGTCCTCGGCGCTTTCAGCAGACACAGTCGATGCAGAAGGGTCCTCGCTGACCGCGTGAAGAGCCGACACCGGCGCTGGCGGCGGCTTCGCGGCGAGGAGGAGCAGCCGCAGCAGCTGCGCGTGATCGCCGCGGCTGACCACGTAGTGCAGCACCGACCCCTCCAGCGTGCACCCCCGCTCTCCCTGCTGCGACTGGGCATCGTCGCCACCGCCGGCCAGTGGAGCAGTGGTGGGGCTGTTTCCGCCGCCGCCGCCTCCTCCTGACTGGCCAACAGAGTTGGACCGAGAGCCCACAACGGAGTGCTTCTTTTTTGCCCCTTTCTTTGCCTCCGCCGTGGCTGATCGAGGGGTGGTGGACGCGTCGTCGCCGGCGCCAATCGCCGCATCTCCGTCCACCGCCGCCTCTCGAACGCCGGCAAACAAAATACCGTCGTTGACACTCGCCCCGCACTCGACCAGAAACGCGATGACGCGCCGCGCGGCTGCGGTGTTGAGGCCGGAGAGAAGCATCATAGCAAGGGGGGAGAGACGGTCAGCGGGTGCGGCGCCGGTGGTGCCGGCTGCTGCAGCGCCACCAGCAGCCGTGCCGTCAGCAGTAAGCGCTTCACCACCAGCAGCGGCAGCGGCGTCATAGCCGTGGCTCTCACCGCCTTCTGCGCCGGCGTTGAGAAGGCCGTCTTCCCCAGACTTCTTCTGCTGCTGCTGTTGCTGCTCCTGCAGGGCCCTGCCCAGTCCACCTAGGTAGAAAGATGGCGGAGGCACCTCGCGTGCGTTGACCGGGTCGGCACCCCGCTCGACAAGCTCCTTCACACGAGTCAGATCGCAGGCGAGGCAGGCCTCGATGAGCTGCTGGTTCCACGTGTGACGCGGATCCTCCTTGGTGGAGGCGGCTGCCTTCTGTCGAGCAGCGGCGGTGGTGCGCTTCGCAGCCGCTGCGCCGTTGGCAGGGGCGGACATCGTCGAGTGATCTACACCGCCCCACGGACGCTGAGATGCGAGAGGGGGAAAAAGGAAAGTGAAGAGAAAGATGTGTGCAGAGGCGCGTACTCGATCCTTCGCTCGCACACGGTGGTACGGATAGACGAAAAACAACAAAGAACGAGTCGTCGCTGTGGGTGAAGGCGGCAAAATAATAAAAATACAAGTGTGGAAAGTGGGAAGTACGGAGAGGAGGCGGAGGCGAAGGGGTGGCTTGGAGAGACCGACACGTATGCTTCACCAAGTGCTGTTGTTTGCCTTAATTTACATCGCAGTCAAAGATAGTCAGTACGAAAGAAAATATGTTGTATCGCTGTTTCCTCGAGCAGGCACAGTCTTCGCCGTACCATGCTTCAATTTGAGAAGAAGCGACAGAAGGAGATGCACCAAAGGCACTCACAGTCGTCACTGAGCCGTGAGGAGAGAGAGAAGTCTGTTGACCCCTTCCTTTCCGCATCGCAACCTCTTCTTGTTGTTGTTATTTTTTTCATTGCTTCTAGCTGCTGTAGTGGTGGAAAATGCCCGCAGGTGTGCTTTTCCACTCTGCTGCCGTAGTGTACATGACCCACCAGGAAAATGGGCCGCATGAAATCAACGAAATCTAGAAGAAAAATTAGAAAGAAAGCTTTGCAGAAAACAGGAAAAGGAAGAAAGAGAGAAACGGGATCACTGCAGCCGCTTCCGCATCGCCTCACGTGCGCGGTAGAGCTGCGCCAGCTGTTCATCAGCAGCGGCGTTGCCCGTCGAGGGAAATTGCGGAAAGTACGGATTGTTGCTGCCGCTGCTGCTCTGCGCTGCGGAGGCACCACTCACACCAGTAACGTCCCCACCACCACTGCCATCTAGTGGCTGCAGGTGGAAGGGTCGCGTCGGAATTGGAGATGGACCGCCGCCGCTACTACTGTTGCCGATAGTGTTTTCCGCGCCACCACCCGGCACCGCAGCCGCTGCCGCCATCCACCCACCTGCCTTTCCCGCACTCACCGCACCGCTTAACGGGTGAGACGGGCATGACGCGCTGAACGACGATGGGATGTGCCCGCCGTCCTGCCGGGCCTGGTCGAGTGTACGCGCTGACACAACGCCTGGCGTGGCTGCCGTGGCTGCTGTCGCGGGTGTGGGATTAGGGAGTGAAGCTAGGCGAGGCTGCGCACGTGCAGAATTGACCGAGTAGGGGGCGAGGCCACCGCCACCGCTGCTCACCCCGCCGTGGTTGCTGGGGGCCGCTGGAGAGGACACGGCGGAGACCGGGGCCAGTGCGGACGTGTTGGCAGGAGCGGAGGAGGGGTAAGGGCGTGACAGCAGCGGTGGGGAGAAGGCGGCAGATGGCTGTGCAGCAGGTGCGGGAAGGACGCGATGGAAGGCTGGGCTGCTGTCGCTCGCGGAGGTCGTGCTGGCAAATTCGGCAGACGCCGCATGTGTGCCTTTGTCTGCTTCTGCGTGTGCGTCTGTAGTGTGTGCTTCCTGACCCGCGCTCCGTTCCGCTGCTGCCACTGCTGCTGTACCGAGAGCCGCCCGCAATTCCTTCGCCAGCCCCTCCTGCTGCTCCTCACTGCGGCCCTGCTGCGCGTGCCGATGCTGCTGCTGCACGGCAAGCTGCACCTGCTGCTGACGTGCGCTAAACCACCGCTCAAAGTCACGCACCAGCTGCTCCTGTGCGTGCTTCAGATACGCGTGCATGCCGTCTATCTCCTCCTTGTCCTGTCGCAGCTGTGCAGCGTGGGTGTTGTAGCGCTCCTTCGTCGCGCGCAGCTCCTCCAGCCACGCCGTCTCCTCCCCATCCACCTCGTCACTCCCGTCCGCCGCACGCTCAGCACGACAGCGCTGGATCTTCGTCTTGAGCTGCTTGATCGTGTCCACGCAGGCGTTGAGCTGCTGTGCGGTGGCCTTGCAGCTGTCGTACTTGGGCCGCAGCAACTGCTTCGTTTCTTCGACTTTGTGCTGGGCCTCGTAGGAAGCCTTGAAGGCCTCCAGCGCCTGTGCGCGGTCCTGCACCAGCTGCTCATCCATCAGCACGTCCACCGCAGACCGTCCATCATTCATTGTCTCCTCACTTTCTTCCAGCCGCTGCGCCTGCTGCTGCCCGAGACCTTTCTTGCTCTCCAGAAACTCCGTGGCAGCTGCGGCCTCCGCCTCGGTCAGCTGACCTTGCTGGGCTAGCGTGGTGACGCGCGTCAGGGCGGCCTGTGCGGCAGCCTGCGATGCCCCTTGTGACATCACAGACGGCTGCGGCTGCTGCGGTGGCGCTGCCGACACCTTTCGTGTTGTTCCGGATGACTGTCGCAGCTGGTGGATGAGCTGCCGCGCTTCCTGGTAGATGCGTTGCCGCAGCTCCGCGTCGGACTGTGGATTGGAAGTGGTGCCGAAGAACTGAAAAGCCCGCACGTCGGCTTCGTCGGCTGATGCTGCTCCTGCTCCTGCTGTCGAAGCAGCAGTGCTCGACAGTGTCTGAGTAGGAGCGCTGTATCGCGGCCCGCCGATACCGCTGCCGCCACCACTGCTGTTTACTCCAGCTCGCTTCAGCACCGTCAGCAGCATCTGCAACTCGTTCTCCTTCAGCTGGAGGCTCTGCCGCAGGGCACGCACCTGTGTCTCGCTCTCGTCTGCGAGTGTGCGGAGCTGCTGCAGCTGCTCCTTCTCCTTCTCTTCCGCTGCCTTGGCGCTACCGTTGCTGCCGGAGGTGCGCGCCTGTGCTCCACCACCACCGTTCTTTACCAGTCGCTCTCGAAGCACGTCGTAGCAGAAGTAGATGCGGGCCATGTCGCCGTTCAGGCCCGTCAACCGCGTCGCCCAGTCGCCCTCCACGGCAGCGCGTTGCACGAAGACGTCCACGAGCCCTCGACACACGCTCTTCTCATCGTCTGAGAGCACACGGTCGGCTGCCCCGTCACCAGCACCACCACCACCGCCGCCGTTTGCCCGTAGGTACGCCACCTCGTCCTTCAGTTGGGCGACTTCGGCCTTGAGTTTCTTCACGAGCAGCACCGGGTCCGTCTCGACGTTCACCTGCGGCGCCTGCCGGATCATCGCCACGCGCTGCGCGAACTGGCAGGTGCTGATCGTCTCGGCCACCTGCGACGCAACGACGTGCGCCGTGGCCAGCATCGCCGTCTTGCAGTTCCGCCCAAGGCTGTCGCGCAGCACCATCGTGAGAAAGGAGTTGCGGTACGGGATGTGGTCTCGCAAGCCCTTGGCCCGCTCACTCAGTGCCACAATCACCTGCTCTAGGAAGTGCAGCGACAGGTTGATGTGCTTCGCCTCCGTCAAGATCGTGCCCGACACGCCGGTCTTGCTGACGCGTTCACTTCCGGCGAGGTCGACGAGGTTCAGCTTCGAGCGCCGCACCGTCGAGGAGGTTGTCGAACGCGCTTCGATGTAGACAGTAAAGATGCAGTGCGACCGCGACGACGTCTTGTTCATCGGCGTCTCACAGTACAGTCGGTTCGTGTCGCCGAGAAAGAGCAGATTAAGTGCGTCGGATAAAGTAGGGGCACTGTGCTGCTCCAAGCCCTTCAGCACGATGTCGTCCTCCATCTCATGGATCGTCACGGGCGGCAGCTCCTCCAGCGTGCGCGCATCGTGGCCGTGGTTCAGCAAGTCCTGCCCCTTATCGTTGTAGATCTGCAGGTAGGACATGGTCAGCTGGAAGGTCGTGGAGGCGTCCTCCACACTCTCGCGGCGGCGCGCCACCTCCTCGTAGATCATCGCCATGGCACGTGGGATAAGTCCGCGGTCTTGGTAGCTCTCTGTCCCGCCCGTGATACTGTACGTCTTGCCACTGCCTGTCTGGCCGTAGGCGAAGACGGTGCTGTTCAGCCCGTCCAGCACTGATGCCACGCAGTCCTTGGCAACCGTGTTGAACACATCCTCCTGCGTCGCGGTTGGTCTGAACACGCGATCGAATTGGTAGCTGAAATCCACCACCGTGTTGTTCACCACATCATCGGCTGCAGAGGCGTGGTCAGAGGCTTCAGATGCGGCACCAGCAACACCAGCGCTGCGCTGCGCCTCCTGCAACAGGCGTTGTGTTGTGTGGAGGTGCAGGACGGACTTCTGGAAGTCCTCGTCCACCTCGTACTGGCAGGTGCGTGGGCCCGCGTTCGTCTTGTAGGTGGCGCCATGGATGGCAGGCGAGGGACCCGCAGCACCGGGGGCGGCGAGGAGGCGGCTCTGCTGGGAGGTGGGTGGAGGGCGAATACGCAGGTAGACACGAATGCCCTCCTCATCCTCCCCCTTCGCCATTATGAGCGAATTCTATTTGAAGAAGGTGAGGTGTATGTGTGGGAGTGTGTAATTGTGTATGTGTATGTGGCGATGACTGCACGAGTGTGCGCATCGACATTCGGCGCAAGAAGATGACCGAACTGCAGCAGAAGCAAATTAAAAAAAGGTTTACCGCTAAGCAGAAGGTAAAGATACCAGAGCCCGTTTGTCCCCCCCTTTCTCTGTCTTTTTTTTAGGCAGTGACGTACGACCAGCAAAGAGGGAGAGAGAGGATGAGAAACAATTGAGCAAAAGAGTTGATGAAAAGGGAAGGGAGTGCGCACCAACACACACACATACAAACACACTAACACTGACACGCGCCACTTCTTGACGGTGCAGTGCTCTATTCTGTAGGAAAGGAGTAAAGGGACAACAGTTAAAAGGGGAACGTTGCTGCTCTCGTTCAGTTTTTGCTTCCTTTTTCTAGAAGGTGAGTGTGGGAATGTGGGAGGTGGAAGGTCCACCGGTAGCGTCACGATGGGCGGAGGTGACTGGGCGTGGAGAGTGGTGGCAGGAGAGAAAAAGAAAGACGATTTGGAGAAGAGAATGGAAAGGTGAAAAGGTGCGGGCGTGCGTCAAGAAACGACGCAACCACATAGCAGAGCAGCACAATTTGCCAGTGTGAAAGGCTGTCACCGCTCGATGGCTCTCCGTCGGATACAGGTAAAAAGAAGCGTCGCGTGCGCGAATCATCAAGACTCCTTTGGCAGCCCTTCGCCACATTGTGAATGAGAGAAATGCAATTCAGTTCCTTTTTGATATTATTATTCGTGTTCTTACTCTAAGGCTGGCAGAGTAGCAAACTTGTAGGATCTAGAGTCGCTGTGGCGCCGTCCATCCTTTCCTTCTGGGTGCCTCTTCCACTACACGAGGAAGAGTGCGCAAAGAAGAGGAGAGACTGGAGCAACAACAAAGAAGTAAGAAGAAGGAAGAAAACAGAGAGCGTCACGCGTGTCGCTTCATCTCTCCACTCTCTAGTAGTCGAGGGTGTTTGGCGTGTAGGACGTACCTCCGTCCTCCTCCTCCGCAGCCGCATCGCCAGAGGTCACTGAGGCCTGCGAGGACGACGCCAGCCAACTCGCCCCCACACCACCGCCTCCACCCCCATCTTCCCATTCTGCAGCGTCGCTGTCACTCCAACCAGCCCTGCCACCACCACCACCGCCGCCCGCCACAGCATTAGCAGCTGCAGCGGTGCGGCCAGAAGTGAAGGCGCTGCTCGGTGGCGTGTGTCGCAGCACGGAGATGTGCGCAGCTGCACCAGCAGCAGCAGTAGGTGTAGAGGAGGAGAAGGAGCGCGGGTTGGTGGCAAACCGTTGTGCCGCTGCTGCTGTCGACGAAGCAGGCGTCTGCATCGGGTGAGGAGCAGAGCGGGAAGGAGCGTTGTGCTTCATACCGCCCCCACTAAGAACGACACCGCTACTGCTGCCGTTGCTGTAGTGCGCGTTGCGCACCGGTGGAGCGGGCAGAGCGGCGAGCAACGCATCACTCAACACACTTCCAGTGTGCGACCTCGCTGACACACCTGTAGCAGCCGTGCCTTGTGCATCTCGCGCACGTGAACGTGCCACCTGCCACGCACTCTCGCTCGCTGGCACACGCGTTTGAGCCGCCGCTGACGACGGCCCAGCTGCGGTGAGCTGAGAGAGCAGCAGCTGCTGTTGGAGATTGTGCACGTGCGGGTTAGCGTGCTCAACGATGCCAGTCCGGTTAATCTCGAAGCTCGGCTCGAGCAGGTAGTCCCGTGGGTTTGGAAGGGCGGTGAAGCCGTTGTGATTGCTGCCAGTACTCGTCGGTCGGTCCGCACCACTGCTGCCATGATCTTGCAGGTACAGACGCCGTAAGCGATCAATGTGCTGGCTGATGGCCCGCTCTTCGTCACCTGCAACAGCTGTGCGCTGCACGCCATCGTCCCTGCTGCTGATGCGCTGGCCGCTCTCCGCCGCACGACGCTCAACTGTGGCGGGCGAGAAGGTAAAAGGCACCGCTCCAAGGCGGACAGGTGCAGCATCAGCATCACTGCCTCGACGCCTTTGCTCACCGTTCAGCAATGGTGGCGGCGCCGCTGCTGCAGAGATGGCCGCAGAGGGGGCGGCTGCGTAGCGGGAAGGGGAGAGCAGCAGCAGTGATCGCTGGCTGTCTTCGCTGTCCGCAGCTGTCGCGACACCTCCTCCTCCTCCCGCGTCTCCTCTCCTCCGAGACTTGAGTGGAGTAGCAGTGGTGGTGGCTGCACTGGTACGACGAGAGGACGGCACAGCTCGCCGCGCTTCGGCAGGTGCTGCTACAAGAGGCACACACAGCAGCTGCAGGCTGTGGCCGTCTTCGCCGCCCTCCAAGTCATCGGCGGAGAGCAGCAGGTGCACCGGCAGACTGTCCTGCAGTGCCATCGCCTCATAGACGATCGTCTGCTCTCCGCTGGCGATGCCGGTGCGCAAGGCCACTTCGTCTTTTACGTTTCCGATGGTCACCTGCGCTGCTGACGCTTCATCGTCCTCCACGTCCTGCTGCTGCCTTCGTCTCGCCGTCGCCTGTGGAGGCAGAGAGAGGTGCACGACAACGCTGAAGAGAGAGCGCACCTCGGCCGAGTCATCAGGATGCATGACATCGCTCGCCATCGTGCTTCGCTCCTGCTGTCGGTAACGCCTCAGCAGGTGATCGTAGTGCTCGAGAACGTCGGGTGGTGGCAGCTCGGCGACGCGCGCCGCCAGCACCGCGACCTCCACTCCCGCCCCAGAGCTGGTACGTTTCCCGTTCACGTTGGCGCCGTCGCCGAGCACCGTCGACCCACCGGGCAGGTAGCTGTTGAAGGACTGGGCAACGTAGGAGTGGGCAATGGGTGAGGTGCCGGCTAAATGGGGAGAGGCGCTGAAGCGCGGGGGGCGTGCTGCAGCAGCTGCGGTCGCGGCGGTGATCGAGGCCGTGGGAGAGACGCCGAACCGGTGTGAGAGAGAAGCGCCTGCCGCGGCTGTTGGCGATGGTCGGTCAGCTGGCAGAGATGCTCGAACGCGGCGCGGGGACACGCCTGACTGGCGCGTTGCACCACCAGGACGGCCGCTGCTGCCGTTCTTTTCCGCATTTCGCACCCCGTCGCCGCCACCCGCAGCCGCGTCTCCTTCACGGTTCGCTGTATCGCTGTCGCAGCGCTCATACCTATGGGCAGCAGACGCAGCAGTGGCAGCGAAGACCGCAGCGCTCCCCGCTCCTCCTCGCTGTGACGGCATCCACGCCGCAGGTCCAGGCGGGCCACTCAGCTTCGGATCGATGTCGCTGCTGGTGTAGTCCTTCTCGCCTCCTCGGGTTATGGACCGCGGCCGCCCGCTGCGAGTGTCACGGTGGGCCGACAGGACCGGTACGGTGAGATCCACATCTGGGGCATCTTCCCTGCACGTCTCACCTGGTGGAAGGGATGCCGCGCCGGCGTCTACGCGGCCAAGCTGAGAGCGGTGACTCGGGCTCGTGGCGCGTGGCGGTGGGGCTCGTACGTCCGTCACCGCGAAGCGACCATTGCCACCAAGCGGTCGACTTTGAAAGCTCTGGAAACTTACGGAGCTCAGTTCGTTGCGCACGTCCCACTCCAGCTGTTGTTGTCGCTGTCGCTGCAGACGCCGCTTTTGCTCCTCCAAATGCTCGACGGTGAGACCAGGCGCCAGCAGGGAAGAGGGCCCGACGACACCATCCATGCTCGCCGTGTCCTCTGCCGTGTACGGTGGAGCCACCACCGACCCGCGACCACGCAGCCGCGCCTCCTTCATCGCCACGACATCGGCAACGCCACCACCACGGCCACCCGCCTTCTCTCCCCTCTCCCTCGACTCTCGCTTCTTCTTGTCGTGCGTGGTGGCGCTGCTGACACTGTTGCTGCGACGGCGGTGGTGCTTGTGCGTGTGCTCACGGTGAGGAGACAGGTGGCTGTGGCTCGGCGACGACACACCCTTGTCCGTCCGCTTGCGACTCCCACGCTCTTTCTTCCGCTGTTTTTCACCGTCTCTGTGGGAGACTGCGCGTGGTGACGGCGTGTGGGAGTTGCTGCGGGGAGAAGCGCGTTTGTCAGCACCTGCCTCACGTGCACTGCGGTTCCGACTCGACGCTGCCGTCGCACGCGGCGAGGGAGTCAGCCCACGTTCTTTCAAGTACCGCGGCGGCCCCTGCAGCTCCACCGGCGGTGCGCGTGCGGCGTCTGGCGCCATGGGACTGATGCTGTGCCGGCCACGACTCGCGGGGCCGCCGCGGCGCAGCACGGCGTCAACACGTGGGTTGCGTACGTGCGGGGCGAGGTTCAGCGCAGCAGCAGCGGAGGGCTGCCGCGAGCGTATGTGCGACTGCGAGAGACCCGCGGACGGCGTGGTGGCGGTGACGGTAGGGAAGGTGGTGGAGGAGATGAAGGAGGTCGGGGCGGAGGGGCTGATGGACCGCGAAGAAGAAGAAGAGGCGGCTGGAGAGGTGGCTGTCGCGGTGCGCCGCGAGGTCAAGTCGGGGTCCGGTGCGGAGGCTTTTGTAAGTTGCTTTAACGGTTTTGCGGAAACTGCTGCTGCTGCGTCCGCAGTGGTTTTGGCGGCTTCGGTGAAGACGATGACGCTGTGCTGGCGGTCCGCCGAGCCTTCGACCTCGAAGTCGATGGACTCCGGCGTCAGCGGCGTCTCCAACGGCATTGTGTCGCAGAGAGGCTGTGAGGACGGTAAGAAGAAGAGAAGAACACGAGAAAGGAAGTAAAGGCGATCTAGGTGAGAAGAAAGAATATTTAAAAAGATACAATATTAAAGCTGAATGGAGCAGCGTAATCAATGAGGAGAGGAGACACAACACAAAGTAGTGCTAAACACGCACGCACGCACACCTGTTCGTACAGGAGCCGTCACTGCTGTCGAAGAAAGATCGACACAAAGGGCGAGTACGGCCTTTATGAAATGAGTGAGTGCAGTTTCGTAGCAGGCGGTAATGAGAAAGGGAGAAGAAGGAGGAGGCGTAGGAGAAATTAAGTTCAAGTGCAGAGCTATACAGCCTTGACAACGTTCAACTTATTCGTAGACGTCCATGTCGTGACGTGCATCATTGCTTTTCCACTACCATCATCACCATCACTCGGATGGCTGACCTCGCCTCACATTGTAAGTGGCAATCGTTTTTGTGCCTCCGTCTGGACGAAAAGATAAGAGAGAAAGCGAGGATGAGAGAACGACATACTAACACACAAACACACGATGGCTCGTCACACACTGCACAAGAGTCACGTCAAAACAAGAAGCTGTAGCGGTCCTTGAGAATCGCACAGGCCCGCGCACTCAGCAGCGGCGGCTGACTCCGCTCCGCCTGCAACGCCTGCACCGGCACCGCGAGGCCGTGTCCATGCCCTCCCGCTGACGCAGCCAACGTCGCCTCCAGCCCCAGCACGTGTGCGTGCCGTGCGTCGACATAATAAGACAGCTGCACATCGGGCGTGTCGGAAGCGCCGGCTGCCGTGTCGGGCCACAAGAGCCCTGGCGGCGGTGTTGCAGCAATCACTGCCGCCGTGTCCTCCTCATTCTCTGGGAGTTTCGTGCGTGGAGAAGGAGGCGAGGTCGCTGTTGGCAGTGGCAGCCGCAGGGGCTGCTCCACGTTCATCCACACCAACACCAGTGCCTTCAGCCACTCCAGCAGTAGGATGGCAGGCGCAGATGATGACGAGGACGACGGCGAAGGCTGCGGTGCACCATCAGAGGCATTATCTTCACTGTGCTGCTGTCCCTCTGCTACCATGTCATCCAATGCGCTGCAGCCCGCGTCGAGGCGCAGCGAGAGGGAAGGACCGCCGCCCACAGCCGACACGGCAGCCGCATTACCTTCCAGGGTTGCCTCACCAGCACCACTCGTAGCGGCGTTCTTCTTGCGCTGCTGACGCTGAGACTGCGCCGGGTTTAGCACCTTGAAGTGGTGCACACGTGGCGGCGGTGGTGAGGGACGACTTGACGTGGTCGTGGGGTCGGTGTCTTCGCCAGTCGCTGCTGCTGTTGGTGGTGGCTGTGACTGCGGCGACGTCGGCTGCTGTGGCAGACGCTCCTTGTCCAACGAGACGGCGAGGGCGACAGCCGTGACAGCCTCCAGCAGCGTGGGCAGAATGAGCTCCAGGGCGTCGCCGCAGCGCTCGTACGGGGAGCGGCGCCGCGTCGTGCGCTGCCGCCGGCGGTGTCGCTGCGGGTTACCGCCGACAGACGGTGGGAGGCCGGGGAGAGGCGGAAGCTGTGGTGGTGCGTGTGGCGCAGAGTGTAGGTCAATGGAGCTGTCCCTGACGTGGCTCGGCCCCGCAGCAGCCGGAGACAGGGACGACGACAACGATGCCCTGTCTTTCTGCGCTTTGAAGGCGAGATAGAGGGCTTCCAGAGCCTCCTGACTGCCTTCTGGTGGCCCGGACTGCATCCCCTCCTCCTCCTCTCCGGTGTGCGCCGTCGACGACGCGGCGCGGTGATTCTTGTTCACGCAGCACGAAGCAGCGGCTGCCGCACCGCCACCGCCGCGGGGCATGTTCGACGCGTTCATCAGGATGTCGTGCAGTACATACAGATAAAAGAGGGCTTCGACACAGTACACAGCACTGTCGGCTTCTAGCGAACTCGTCGCCTGTGAAGGAGGGAGGGGAGATGGCAGCGGGGCACGTGTGCGAGCGGTGGCCACGTACGCCGTCCGCACCACGGCGTCCAACAGTATGCTCAGTACGTGGTGAATGCCATCGGCGTGCTCGACAGCAAAGGCCATGCGCGCGGCGACCTCGCCGCGACACAGCCACCGCTCGCACAGCTCACCGACGCTCTGACAAGCTGTGACTGGGCAAATGGAACGAGGATTAAGCAGTCGTACCCACTCCTCGCAAAGCGCAGATGGGAGAACGGTGAAGACGTGCTTGTTCAGCACGCACTGTCGCGAGATCCACTGAGCCGAAGGCGGGGGCAGCGGAATCGAAGGCTCTGTGGCATCTGCAGGAACAAGAGCAGATGCGTCTTGTGGAATGTCTGACGTGTTGTTGCGGCGGGCCTCCGCTGATGCTGCGGCGTCTCCGTCCTCCTTCGATACAGGAGTTTTCGCCTCCTGTGAAGCATTCGCTTCCGCTCTCGCAGCTCCACTCTCACCGTCGCTCTCACTGCCGCTGCTGCTGCTACTCCCACTGCTGCTCCCACTGCTGCTGTCACTGCCGCTAGAGCCACTCTTCTGTGTGGCTGTCTGTGCATCCTCGCTCCCCTCTTGCCTCGCTGGCGCCACCTCTGCACCACTTGCAACGTCCACCAGAGCCTCCGCACTGCCTTCGCCTCTTACCGCCTGCGACGGCTCTTCGGTACTTGCAGAGGACGCGTGTCGACGGTGGCGCCGCCGGGCCTTTCGCACCACAACAATCTCCTCTCCCTCCTCTGCCTTTTCGTTGCTGTCCCTCTCACTCTCCTCGGCCTCTCGCCCGCGCTTTACTCCGCCAGCCACGCCGGGCTGCACAGAAGACGAAGACGCGGCAGACAACAAAGCCTCAGGCTGATGCAGCGCTGCCAGACACTCCGGTCCCACCCACAGCGCTGGTGGTGGCACAAAGACGTAGGCACGTCGTGCCTGCTCCACCTGGAAAGGTGCGGTGCGCCAGCACAGGAGCGTGTCTTGCTGCAGCAGCGAGTAGAGGCGCCAGCGATAGTAGAGGAGGGCGGGGTGGTTGTACTTCTCGCCCAGAAAGGCAAAGGCCGGATTGCGGCGCGCCATCTCGCGCTTCACGATCTCCTCCTCGGTGGTGGGACCGCCCTGGACAACCATCATGGCCAGCAGATCAAGCAGCGTCGTCTGCTCCAGCGGGAGGTCGGTTGGCACACGCAGGCGTGGGGCGTGGAGAGGAACATCAAGGCCTTCCTCCACGTAGGACTGCGCCGACTGCTGAACGTGTGGTGGATGCGGTGGTGGAGGTGGGGACAGAGCACCAGGGCCGAGGATACCAGCCGCAGCAGAGAGGCTGGAGGGTGCTGGTGGGTTCGGAAAGATCGCGCTACTGGTGCTGCTGTTGCCGCCTCCTCCTCCTGCGGCGGCCACGCCATCGAGTACGCCTTGCTGCTGGGCGTGGAGGGGCTCATAGAAGGCAAAGGGTGCCGCCGATGCCGCTGCTGTCTCCCCTGCTGTGGTGGTAAAAGGGGTGGCGGAGGAGCTGTACAACACCGTGGTGTTCTCAAAGCCCACCTCATCGCGGCTCACATCAGCCTCGGCGCCGTCGTCGTCCACGGTGGTGACGAAGCCGCTGGCCGACCTCGGCGGTGTCGGTGGTGCACGACGCATCTTCTTTAAGAGAGAGAGAGTGTGTAAGTCTCCCTCCTACCTTTTCGCCTCTTCTATTGTTGGTATCGAGAAAGCGCCTTGTTTCTGTGTTGTGCAGCACCGTGCAGGTATGTGCTCTGTTTTCCTTCTTATTTTTTCTTTTTGTTTTCGTTGGGATGATAGGAGAATAGAGTGGGGGACAGCGTGGGGAGGAGAGGGAGAGATGCAGAAGAAAGGCGGTGATGTTTGGAGGAGAACACGCGAGTTGCGCTCACGTCTTTTCGTAGGCGTCTCTGCTAACTTCACCACGGGCAGACATGTACAAAGTGTGTCGCTTCCTTTCTCTAAACTATGTGGCACATTGCCATGCAATATCACAAGAACCACCGCCGTAGACTTCACACACGCACACATAAACACAGATACGTTCATGCCATGTACAGCACTTTCTTACTCATCACAGCACACGTTGCAAAAATTACCTTCGCAGTGGGCCAGCAGGCCTGCAATCAATAAACAGTAAGAGAGAGAAAGGCAAACAAAAAACAATAATTGAAAGAACTCACTTCTTTGCACTATCGGCACAAACCAATAAGAAAATCTTTCCGAAAACAAAAACAAAAAACAAGCAGGCGGGTGCGTCGACACGCATGTCCATCTGACTTTTTCATTTCTTTACCCCCTTCGCCGCCATCACTGCAACGGCAGGGCCATGACCGCCTCCTTGCGGAACTCCACACGCGTGAGCAGCACCTTCTTCTTCTCCTCCCCCGTTAGCGCCGTGTTTGCCACCTCCTCCAGCGCGTCCGCCGGCTTGTCGGACAGCAGCAGCGTCGCCATCAAGTTGAGCGCCGCGAAGGCGTCGCGGATGGGAGAGAGATCGTTGAGGGCCCGCTCGACAAAAAAGGTGCGGAGCGCACGCACATCCTTGTCCACCTGCAGCGCACCGAAGAGGCTGAAGCGCTTCCGCAGCAGCACGCCACTCGTCGCACGCGCCACACGGCGCGCCATTGCAGTCAGCAGCGTGTCAAAGAGCTTCGCATCCACCAGGTGCTGGTGCAGGTACTGCAGCCCCGCGCCAAGGTCGACCAAACACGCCTGCACCCACGCATCATTCAGCTCGTAGTGGTAGTACACCTCCTCCTTCATGTCGTACGACACCGCAGCGAAGCGCTCCATGTGGGGCGGCAGCACGCTGTCACAGCACACATCGGCAAAGCTGTCCAGCCACGCAGGGATCTGCTTGTCCTGCACGTTCTTGCCCACCGCACGCATGTCACCCGCCAACTCGCGAAAGCGCGCCACATCGCGCGGGGTGGCGGCGAAGGTGGTGCTGCTGAGCTGCTGGAGCTCGTCGGCCATGCGCTGCAGATAGGTGGCAGTCTGCTGCGCCGCCGCCGTCCAGTGCAGCTCGTCGGGGGAGAGAAAACCACCGTGGGTGGCCGTGGTGCGGCGACGTGCACCGGTGGCGCCAGTCGGCGAGGCAGCCGCGTTGGCCACGCTGCCGCTCACAACGAGCGTGTGCTTCTCGATCTCCGGCAGCAGGCGGCTCTGCACCACGTCCATGGCAGACATGATCACAGCCGAGCAGATCTGCGCCGACTTGGTGTTCATGGCACGGTGGATGGCCATGCGCAGCACAAAGAAGATGTCATCGGACAGCGTCACCTGGCCGTTGTGCGTGTAGTACCACAGCAAGGCCATATCAGCCGGGTCGGCGGCGGGGCCGGCACCGGGAGAGCCGCTTACAGTGCTGATGAGCTCGTCAGCACTGCTCGTTGCGACCGAGTAGAGGTTTTGCAGGCCCGACATGAAGGTGGTCGCGGAGGGCTGCGCTGCGGCACTACCACCGGCACCACGTCCCTGCGCGTTCGCAGCTCCGGCTCCCGCAGCTGCGGCAGCGGGGCTGCCATGTCGTGCGCCACCGCTACCACCACCAGTGCCTCCGTTAGCGCGTGCCGCTGCTGCCGCCGCCTCCTTCGCAGCGTCGTGGATGGCATGCATCTGCAAGTCCACCGCCTGGTCGTAGGCGATCGTAAAGTAGATGTTCTGGAGGGGAACGTAGAAGGCGAGGATGTCCTGCATCGCGTTAAGGAGTGCGTTGTCGCGCGTACGCCACAGACTGTCCGCGCTGCCGCTGCCGTCAGACACCGCAGCTTTGTTGGCAGGTGCTGCGTCACCAGCAGTGCCCGTCTTGTTGTCTCCGTCTGCCTCTGCCTGCAGCCGCGTTTCGTACTCTGTCTGCTTGCGCTGGATGAAGCTGAGGTAGATGTAGCCGCAGGAGACCATGTGGCTGATCTCCTCGAGAATTTGATCCGCGCGGCGGGTGCTGGCCACCACGGCGTTTTGGTTCGCAGCTCCAGCAGAAGGCGAACTAGCCCCACCCGCTGGCGACGGCGACGCCGCACCCGACCGCTTCGGTGCGTTCTTCCCACCACCACCACCACCACCGTGAAGAGAAGACTGTGCGGCTGCGGCGGACGCGTGCACCTCCAGCTGCGACAAGACGCCCTTGCGGCGCTCAATGAAGTCACTCAGCACCGGCACACAGCGCGCCGTGGCACGGCTGTGCAGCTCCGCCAGCAGCGTCAGCGGCCCCTGCGCACCAAAAGCCTCTCGCGTGAACTCCTCGTCGCTCTCAAACGCAGCCGCGACGTTGTCAAGACTCTGGGAGACGAGGGCGAGGTGCGTCATGGCCACCGTTGCCGGGTCGTCCATCTTCTTCATCTCCTGGTCAATCAGCTTTGCAAGGGCGGCGATCGTGTGGTCGGCGATCCACTTGCTGTACAGACGCGCAGCCGCCGCCGACTCGCCCAGCTCCGCCAGCAGCCGCGTCAGCTTCATGATGGTGAGCTTGTCGTTTACCTGCACAGCGTCGGCGATTTGCGCAAGAAGACGCTCGTGCACAGTGGCGCGGGCAGTGCGCATGACGTCGCTGACCAGCACAGGGCCCGTCGCTGCTACCGCTGCTGTTGTGGTTGCTGTGGTGGAAGCGCCAGCGTCCCCGTCAGGTGTTGTGGGAGGCACTGCGCTGGAGGTAGTCGCGGCCGCCGCAGCAGACGGCGATGCCGATGTCAGCACCCGCTGCGCCTCCTCGTAGGACTTCAGCAGCTTCACCGTCTTCTCCACGTCGCCGGCCTCGAGCACCGTGCCGACCTCCGCCACGTCCTTTTCCATCGCCACCATCGCGTCAACAATGGCACTCGTCTCCTGCACGCGCTGCAGCAACGCGTCGAGACGTCGCACCCGCCGTGAGCTCCGCTCGGCCAGCGCGGCGTTGGCGGCGACGGTGCGGGCGAGGGCGGCGCTGCGGTGGACGTACTGCGGCATGAGGCGGTAGTGGACGTGCTGGATCTCATGCAAGGCTGCGCTGAGGTCGCCCTCGGCGTGGACGGACTGGCGTACCTCGAGCAGGAGGGCCTCGCGGCGGCGTACGCTGTCCTGCACGCGTCGCAGGAGCTGGTCGGAGCGCTCCTCCACCGCGTCGATGTGCTTCAACAGCATCTCTCTCTCTCTCTTCTTTGTTTTTGTGTTTTACTTTGAGTTGTGGTGCTGCACAGAACGGTCGGTAATGCACTGCGCAACGTGTTGCTAAATAGCAAGAGACTAAGCTTGACTGAAAAGATAAAAGGCAGAAGCGGGAAAAAGTGAGACGTTCACCGGTAAGCAAGCAACCACCGCTATTCTTCTGTTCTCTCTGTTATGATACCTGCCTTGTTGCTAGCTGCTAATGATGTACCTACATGTTGGCGTGATTGCATCGAGAGTGGAGAGAAGTATGAGATCAAGAGAAAGAGAGGTGAGCGCAGATGGTTTAGTACCAAAGACGGAGCAGCGAGCATTGGCATCTCGCCGTCATGCAGGTACGGGTAGTGCAGCGGTGACCCGGCACACATTAGCAAAGATGGAGGAAGAAGGACGCTCTCTCTTTCTCTCCTCTACTCCTACTTAAACCAAAAGAAATAAATAACAATGCTATTAAACTTCCTTTCCTTTTTGGTGGTAGTATTGTTGATGTTAGGGCTGTGTACGAGTGGCGCTTCCACTCCGCAAGCAGCAAAGGCGCAACCATGCACAAAAAATTAAGAGAAGGTAGAAGAGCTACAGGGTGATATGCCCGAACTGCGAGGTGGCAGAGAGCTGCGCCATAATGCAGGCCAGCGCTGGCGGCACGCTAATCTTCGCGTAGCTGCCCTTCCGCAGCGCCGCAGCGCCATCCTTGATGCCCTCTCCCTCCGCACACTCCGTTAGAAAGGACCAGAGCGGACGCAGGACCGCCATATCGCTCTCCGCAGTCTTCGCTGCCCCACGCCGGCGCTTCAGCTGTCCCCTTACCTTTCCCTTGTCCTCCTCTCCGTCGCTGTCGCTGGCATTTACACCACCGCGACCGCCATCCTGCTCGGCCTCCTCCGCGTCTTCACCGCCTGCCTCGGCTGCCCTGCCGGTGGCCCACACGCTGCGGGTGTCGCCGTCGAACAGCTCCCCCATCACACTCATCAGATCGTCGTCATCGTCGTCGCCCACGACAACACTCGTGCGGCCACCACGCGACGCCTTCTGCGCACCACCGTCCTCTCCCGCCTCGGCCTCCTCCTTCACCACATCCTCGGCACGCTGCACCATCGCTGCGGGCAGCGCCACGAAGGACACGGTCACGCCTGTCGACCCAGCACGCCCGGTGCGGCCGATACGGTGAATGTACAACGTCACCGCGTCGGCGCCACTCCCGGTGAGTGTCCAGGGCAGGTCGTAGTTCACCACGAGCGTCACACCACTCACGTCGAGGCCGCGCGCGAGCAGGTCGGTGGTGATGAGCACCTGGCGTTGTCGCCGCTGGAACTGGCCGACAAGTGCACGCCGCTCATTCTGCGAGAGCTCGGAGTGGACAACAGCGGTGGAGGTGAGGTTGAGGAGCGAGGGGGCGCGCTTCGGCGCAGGCGGCGCGCAGGCGTTGGCCATCTCTCGAAAGACCAGACCATCTGGCGCGGGTCCTACGAGGTCGGTCAGCGTGAAGTACTCCTGCTGTGCGTCGAGGTGCTCCGCCTCGGCCCGCAGCTCCTCAAAGAGGGCGTCGCACGTTGTCTTTTCGTTCGCGAAGACGATGATGGGGCCGCTGCCGTAAACGAGCCACGCCACAAGCCGGGCAAACTTCTGCGGGTGCAGCACGGCGCTCAACCGGCGCTGCTGCGTACTGCGACCCTCAGCTGATGTTTTACCACTCTCCTCCAACCTGCGCTGCTGACGTGGCGGTCGTGAGGGTTTTGCCGACGCAGCATCCGCGGCATCGTCAGCGGCGGTGGTCGCAGTGGACACGAGCTCGAAGGACTGCCGTATGGAAGCACAGCGGTACGGCGTGCGCACCATGTAGTAGCCCGCCTTGGACAGGTAGCGCTTCGCCACACCAGCGCAGGCAGCGCTCAACGTGGCGGTGAACATCAGCGTCTGTCGCGCGACAGGGCAGCGCTGCAGTACAGCCACGAGCTTGGACTCTTGCTGCTCGTCAATCATGCGGTCCGCCTCGTCCATCACAACGAACTGGCTGTTGCCGAGGCTGAGCAGACGATCCTCGAGCAGCATCTGCAGCTGGCCCACAGTGCCGACAACGCAGTGGGCACCTTGAGCCAAGGCGTTGTACTGCGCCTCACGGCTCTCCCCTCCCACCACCTTCACCACCCGCACCTCACTCAAGCGGTTGCGTGACGACGACGACGTGCCGTTGTTGCTACCGTTGTTATCCGCCTCCTCCTCTTTCTCCCACGCAAGAATGTCAGACCTGCCCACGCCTGCTGAGGTGGTGGTGGTGGTGTTGGCGGTGCTGCCGCCGGCCTGCCCACACAGCAGCAGCAGCGAGGCCATCACCTGCTCCGCCAGCTCCCTCGTCGGCACAATCACCAGCGCTAAGGGGCCGAGGGAGATGCGATCGGGGTGTCCGAGCAGCTTCGGTGCGCGACACAGAACGTGGGAGAGCAGTGGCACCAAGTAGGCTGCCGTCTTGCCACTGCCGGTCTCGGCCACTGCAAGGACGTCCATGCCCAGCGATGATGCCACAGCTGCTGTTGATGCCGCCCTCGACGTGGTGGGAGAGGCATCGCTGGTACTCGTCGTGACAGCAACGGTAGAGAGTGGAGCTGCAAGGAGGGAGAGCGGGACGCACTGCGCCTGCACCGCGGTGGGCAAGGCATACAGGCGTGTCACGCTGCGGCCAAGCGACAGCGGCAGCTGCGCCTCCTCCCAGCAGCGAATCGCGGGCAGTCCGTCCGCCGCCGGCAGAGAGTGCTGTGCCACTGCTGCTGCTGCTGATGCCGAGAGGCGTGCAGGGGCGACCAGCTCTACTGTGATGCCCAGCTGCTGACGGAAGACACGCCAGCTGGTGGCGGACATGGCGGAGTAGGGGTGCTGCGTCCAGTGGGAAATGGCCGTGGCACTACCGCTGGTGCTGCTGGTGGTGGTGCTAGTGGTTGCTCCATTATTACTGGTAGCGGCTGATGCTGCTGCATTCGCCTGCTGCTGCTGCTTCTTGAGGAGGCGCTGCAGTAGCGGGTCCTTCGGGCCAACACCTCGTCTCGCCAGCGCCGTAGGAGCCACCTGCGCAGCTGGAAGAGCAGGAGCCACCACAGCAGGCACAGAAGCCTCACTCTTTCCTTTAACGGTGGTCGTGCTATCGGTGTTCACCTTAGAAGGTGCTGCTGCTGCATGCTTGCCCTTTTCCCCTTCCATCTGCAGCAGCCACCGCAAGACAGGTGAAGCCGCAGAGGACGGGTGTTGGCGGGTGGCGAGGGGCGTCGTGGCAAGGGTGAGGCGACTGCGACGTGCGAAGGCGGTGTCGAGCAGTTCCCGTGTTGCGGCAGCGGTAGGCGCGGACGCGCTGGCTGAGCTGGTGGCCGGTGCATCGGCTGCCGGAATCTCTGCCCCTACGTAGATACGCCACGGCTGGCTCATCATGCCTGTGTCTATGTGTGTGTGTATGTGTAAGTGTGTGCACGTTTGGGTTTGAGTGTCTCGGTCTAAGCGTAACAAAAGGGAGAAAGGAGGGATGCAGCGTGTGTTGCGAGGACGTTGCTGCAAACGCTGCTCGGTCTTTCGTAGGGTTTTTATGTCTGTGTTCGTTTCTTCATGAAGGGGAAGCAGCAAAAGAGAGGAGGTAAGAGAGGGAGTAAAACGGCAATCAGACGCAGACGAATACAGCATACGCATAAAAGCTCATAGATGGGCACCCTGTGGTGTGACAGCGCAGCGAGGCAGACTCACACAGCAGAGCAGAGCAGAGAGAGAGAGAGAGAGAGACTTGCGCCTACTACTGGAGGAGCACAGAGACTTTGATGATGAAAACAGATTAGGCAGGGAGAAGGGCACGAGCAGCGATAAGAATAGCGCGATGAAGTCGCCGTACGTTTCTGCACACCACTCTGATGACAACGCTTCTTGCCCCCTTTTAGTCGCCTCCATTCACACAACAGAAGAAAGGGTAAAAAAGGTGGACAAGCCGTCTCTTCATCCTCCGCACCTTTTGTCAGGTGGACGCACTCCGTGACTTGTTGCTTTCCTGTCGAGAAGAGAGAAAACGAATTCTAAGAGAAACTGCGGACTGCGTTCACATTCAGGGCCGATCCTCACCAGCCTTCAGCGCAAAAACAAACACACGTACACACACACAAAGAAATTGCCATCGGGATGCTGATCTGAGAGAGAGTCTGTATGTGTGTTTGTTTGTGTGTTCGCACTCCAAATGTTAACAAGGAACAAGGTTGAAAGAGAGAACAAAATACAATCTCGACCGGCATCGAGAGAAAAGAAGAAGTTAAAAGCCAGAGAAGAGAATAAAAAAAGGGAAAGCAGCCGTTGCGGCGAAGAAAAGTACGTCGGCACAAAAAAAGAACCACTGACGTCGACAGCGCAAAATATACACACGCACACACGAAATAATGCAAAAAGGAACGGGTAGAAAAGTTTTATTGGAAACAACGGAAAAGGAAAAAAAAAGTATTTTCTTCTCACACCACATTCTTTACCGGCGGGATGCCGAGGATGCATTGTAGATGATGCGCAAAGGAGAGAGGTGCTGCATGGGGGCGGGACTTATCGAACGCGCCGGTCCTGAACCAGAGTCAAGACCCCCTTGCTACGTGCACGCCGCCCTCATTCAGCTCTTTTCAGAAAAAGGCGAGAGAGGCGAAAAACTTGTTGTAGTCGGCGAGAAGAAAAGTGCCGGCAGAATCCTTCTAAAAGAAATTCCCTGAATTCATAACAGCAAGATGAAGAGTCTGCATGCACGCACCGCCTTCTCCTCTTCAAAGGACTTCTATGGCTGCCACTCTATCTTGTCAGTTGTGGTCCACTGCCTTGCTCTATTTTTTTTCCTTCCCTACTACACAACGCCGCGCGTGTCTTCTTCTAGTTGCGCCACCGGAGACGTTAGAGCTTCAGGAGCGCATCCAGGTCAGCCGCGGCAGCCGCCTTGTTTGACGGTTTCTCCCTGCTGCGGCTGTGGCTACGACGGCGGTGGCGGTGCTGTGTGTCTGGCGCCGCAGCAGCAGCGGCACCGGTAGCCGCAGCCGCAGCCGCAGCATCGCCGGCCGCCTTGGACCGGCTGCGACTGCGACGGCGGTGGTGGCCGCCCTCTCCTCCCTCCTCCCCGCCAGCACCAGCAGCAGCAGGCACAGGAGAGGCACCACCGCTGGCCCCGCGCTCCTTGCTGCGGCTGTGGCGGCGGCGGTGCCGCGTCGTCGCTCCCGGGGTGTTGCCACCAGCAGCAGCAGCGGCCACCGCAGCATCAGTGCCCAGCGGCACCGGGGAAGCGGCTCCGCTCTCGAAGGCGGCCTTGCTGCGGCTGCGGCTCTTGCTGCGGTGGCGGCGGCGAGGGCGGGACGAGTTCGCAGCTCCACCCGCAGCAGCACCGCCTCCTGCTGCGCCGCTCGCCAGCGCCATGGACGACTGCTCCGCTCCGGCCGGGTCGGCGTGGCGGTGACGCTCATGCGTGCTGTGCCGCCGGCGCCGATGCGTCTTGACCTCGTTCTCCTCGATGGGGTACTCCGCTGGGGTGCTGGTGGGCAGAACGGCGCCGCTGCCGGCGATTGTGGCGGGCGTTCCCGCCTGCGACGGCGAGTGGTTCGCATTCCCGCCGCCGTTCATCATGAGCATCATCTGCTGCTGTTGCGGGTAGCCCATCATCTGACCGTTTGGCCCCATCATCATGCCTGGAAAGCCCCCGGCCCGCTGCATCCACGGCGGCATCATCGACATCATCGTCAGCTGCCACTGCGCACGCATCTGCATCAGCTGCGTCATGGCGGGGTCCTTGTCAACGGTGGGGTCGTCGCAGCTGTCGAAGAAGGGGCGATCAGAGCCCGTCAGCATGATCCACGCCTGACGCGAGAAGCCCAGTCGCTTGACGTCTTGAAAGTCCATGAAAAACATGTCGGCGCGAATGTACATGGGCAGCTGAGACAGCGGGAGGGCGGGGCGGTACATCTCGATGCCACGCTTGCACGTGCTGCGGATAACAAGCCAGGGCAGCGCACCAATAAGCCACACCACCAGCTCCAAGAAGAAGTTGCAGAATGGCCAGGCGAGGAAGATGGTTACCACCACGAGGCTGGCGTTCATCTTGCGTGCGTAGTCGCGCCAGAAGAGACGCAGAGGGCCCGTCGTGTGCTCGATGTAGAAGTTCGAGAAGGCCCAGAAAGAGATGAATAAGTTGCACGTCCAGACGAAGGCAGTGAGGCCAGACACGAACCACGCAATGCGGACAAACTCATAGTACGGCGTGTCGTAGAACTCGATGCCGCTGTCCGCGCCGCAGCAACCCGCACCCGGCGCCTGTGGCATGCCCGCATTCGGGTCCTGCTGCAGCACGGCACCGACGCGCTGCTGGTACTCCTGCATGAAGGCCTGCTGCTGCTGCGGGGTCATCTTCATGAACTCGTCCTGCTCTTCGGGGGTGATGGGAGGCAGGGCGTTCGCACCAGCTCCCATCGTCCCGGCAGCGGGGTGGCGCTGCACGTTGATGAGGATCGCGTAAAGCAACGCAAACGTGCTGTACACCATCGCCAGGAACCACAGCGTGTCGCGCGCGTTCGTCCACGAGCTGAGCTGCACGGCGAAGGTGTTGGCGAACATGTTGTCCTCCATGCAGATGGCACCAAAGCTCCCGAGCAGCTTCCGCTGGGTGCAGTTGTGGGAGATGGCGTAGCGAGTAGAGGCGTTGGTGACGGCGGTGCTAGCACCAGCAGCAGCAGCAGCAGAAGCGGCGTTAAGGGCATCACCAAGCACGTTGGTCTGCTCCAGCAGAAAGGCCGCGGCAGCCGCAGCCACATTGTGCGCTAACGATGCGGCCACCGTCGTGGTGGTAGTCTCCTCCGGGAGGCTGGTGCTGCTGGACTCGCTGCTGCTGGACCCGCTGTCGGTGCTGTTCGACATGTTCACGTTCATCCAGGCAATGTACGGGTGCATCGCGGCGTCCAGCTCCGTCGTTGTGCGCGCGTTGAAGCGCTTGAAGATGTCATCGGTGCTCTTGGTCGCCATCACGACGGCGAAGCCCACCACCGTCAGCACGAAAAGCACGCAGGCGAAGAAGAAGGTCCAGTCGAAGCAGTTGTACACGGTTACGTAGCACGGCGGCTCCTGGCCCGGCGCGGGCGGCGTGCAGCAGAAGGGATCCACCGGCTCGCCGGGCATTGGGCAGCAGCTCCCCGATGACGGACCACAGCATCCACCGCTCGTGGGGCCACAACACTGTTGCTGCGGCCCGCAGCACTGCTGTTGGGGCCCGCAGCACGTTGCACAGCACTGATCCTGTCCCGGCAGCATCCCCTGCTGCATCATCATCTGCTGCTGGGGCGTCATCCCACCCGGCAGAGAAGACCGGCGGACGGCGTCGGCACCCACGCCGGCAGCACCGGGGTTTGGGTTCCAGAAGTTTGCGATGCTGCTGTTGAAGGTGCCGGAGTTGCCGAGGTTCGGCACGGGGTTTCCCGCGTTGGGCCCACCAGGGGAGAGCATCGGCGTGGCTGCGCCAGACGTGGGGCTCCACTGCTGTGGCATCTGTGGGTGGCCCGTCATGGCGTTGTAGGGCGGCTGGGGGATGTGCGACATTTGCTGTTGCTGCTGTGGCAGCATCTGCTGCTGCTGTTGGGGGTACCACTGGCCGCTGGGTGACCGGCTCACGACGGACTGCTCCAGCATACTGTTCTTTTTTTTTTTTTGAGAAAGCGAAGACAAGAGAGAAATGAACTCAGAGGAAAATGGGAAAAATATACGAGGCGAAAGCTGTCGTTCTATCGTGGCCTTACGTCGTGCTGCAAAAATCTGTGTGTTATTGTCTCTAGTAGAAAAGCAGATCACTGCACGACCAACGACGGTCTACTTCACGGAGAGTCACCGAGTATTCTCACCTCTTCAAGTGCCTTCCTGCTTCTTGAGAGCGGACGGACGCCGAGAAAGAGATGGGGGAAAAGGGAGAAGAAGAAACTATAAGACAGCAGAGGAGCGGCAACGACGCGTCCTTCTATGCATGCGCAAACAACAACGCAAAGACCAGTAAAGTGAAAACAATAATATGACAAAATAAAAGCGAAGAAGATGAGAAGAGAGATACCTTCCAACGAAATTTCTAACGACTAATACAGAAAGAGAGAAAGAGATCAACAAAAAAAAAGTAGCAAGTGGAAGCGAAGCAAGGAGCAAATGAACGTGCCAAAAAAAAAAAAAAAAGGGTTTGCCCAATGCGCTTCCTTTTATCCTGTTGTCTGTTGCGTGTAGTCTGCGAGTGGCAAAGGTAGGTGGACTTGTATATTTTCAGAGAAAGCAAAGGCTCCGGCGGTTCAAGCAGAAAGAAAAGACGGGAGTTGTGTGTGTGTTTGGGGGGTAACACCTGCTGCTGCACGACGCCTCCGGTGTCCACACTGGGCAAAACAAGAAGGTGTGCGTGCGTGTGTGTGCACTGAAAGAGTGAAGGGAGACACAGAGAAGAAGTTATTTACCGGTAGAAGGTGGCGAGAGAAGAAGAAGGAGGCGTTGAGAAATTGAGAAAAAGGGGAAAAAAAAAAAAAAGGGAAGGCCCCCCCCCAAAAAAAAAAAACCACAACACCCCCCCCCCCGCTTGTAAAAAAAAAAAAAAAAAAAAAAAAAAAAAAAAAAAAAAAAAAAAAAAAAAAAAAAAAAAAAAAAAAAAAAAAAAAAAAAAAAATACCACCCCCCTCAAAACCAAAAAAAAAAAAAAAAAAAAAAAAAAAAAAAAAAAAAAAAAAAAAAAAAAAAAAAGGAGGGGAAGGCCCTTTAATTTTTTTTTTTTTTTTTTTTTTTTTTAAAAAAAAAAAAAAAAAAAAAAAAAAAAAAAAAAAAAAAAAAAAAAAAAAAAAAAAAAAAAAAAAAAAAAAAAAAAAAAAAAAAAAAAAAAAAAAAAAAAAAAAAAAAAAAAAAAAAAAAAAAAAAAAAAAAAAAAAAAAAACCTTCAAAACCCCTAAAAATTGGGGTTGTGGGGGACGCCCAGGCCCCCCGCCCCCCCCCCCCACCCCCCTCCTACCACCCCCGCCCCCCCCCCCCCCCCCCCCCCCCCCCCCCACCACCCCCACAACCAAACCCCCCTTCCTATACACAACACTCACCAAAAAAAAAAAAAAAACACAAAACAACCCAAACACCACCACAACACCCCAACACACCCCCACCCCCCCCCTCCCCCCCCCAACAACCCAAAAAAAAAAAAAAAAAAAAAAAAAAAAAAAAAAAAAAAAAAAAAAAAAAAAAAAAAAAAAAAAAAACAAGAAAAGAGGAAAAAAAAAAAAAAAAAAAAAAAAAAAAAAAAAAAAAAAGAGAAAAAGGAGGCGGGGGGGAACCGCCCCCGCCCCCCCCCCCCCCCCCCCGCGGGGACCAACAAAAAAAAAAAAAAAAAAAAAAAAAAAAAAAAAAAAAAAAAAAAAAAAAAAAAAAAAAAAAAAACAAAACCCCCACCCCCCCCCCCCCCTGGGTCTGCCCCCGGGCTGGGCTAAAACGCCCGCCCCCCACCGCCCCCCCCCCCGGGCGCCCCCTCCCTTTTGTCCTCTTCCTTCTCGCGCTGAGCGATGTGCACGGCTTCCTCTGGGGACTTACTCTGATCACTCTCCCACATATCCTGTGCGAGCCGGTGGATCACCGGGTGGCGCGAGAAGGTCGTCTCCCACGCCTCGGCCTGCAGATCGCCGCTCAGCAGTTCCATCGGCCCCGACAGCAGCGAGCGCGGCGGCAAGGCCCCCAGCTCCTTGAACCAGTGGAAGAGCTGTGGGTCGGTGTGGCCCAGCATCAAGCTACCCTTCGAGCAATCGATCAAGTTGCGGACGTGGTCGGAGCTCTTCGGCACCGCGACAACAATCGACCAATCCGCCTCGCCGGAAAACTTGTGCAGTGCGTGTGGCTGCAGGTCACTCTTCACGGGCAGCGCGGTATCGGACGAATCATCGTCGCCCTGTCCACCGCCACTGCCACTGCTGCTGCTACCATTATTATTGTTGTTGTTGCGCCGGCCGCCGACGCCGCTGTCGAAGCCCATGGCGATGTTCGACTCTTTCATGCGACGCACGTTGGACGTGGTGAGCTGCGCCACGCGGTAGGTCCAGATGTTGTTGTAGAAGCGCTTGGCGTAGGGCTGGCCAAGGTTCGACTTGACGCGGGTCTTGATCTCACGGCCGGCGACGCCGTGGGTGAAGGGCGTTCGTGCAGGGCCGCTCATCTCTTGCGCTGTTGGGTAAGATGTCGTGCAAAGAAAGGTGTATCGAGTCCGTCGGCGAGCTCTATCCTTAACAGCATGAAAGATACAAAGCAAACAGAGGAAGATGCGGATGGAAGAGAAAGAGAGAGAGAGCGGTAAGGAAGCAGTTCGAGAACCAAAAACAAAACTAACCTCGCATTTACGGAAAAGAAGATAAGGGCAGAGAGGCGAGTTGAGAGCATACTCTTCATTTCCTTCCTCAGGCCTTCCGCTTACTTCAGTGAGTGAAGGAAAGAGAGAAAGAGGAGGAGAAACGCCACGCAGCACAGCCGACGCCTTTCCGCAGCTCTTTGTGCTTGTTTTGTTTTGTTTTGCTTTCCCTGTTTTCTAGATTTGCAAAAGATGCATGAGAGACGAGAACAACAACACCGCACAGCAGTGCGAAGGCCACAGAAAGAGAGAGAGAAACAATTTGATTGACGTGCGGCATCTGCTGTAAAGAGTGGCGGTGGCAGGAAGAAGTAGAGGTGAAGGAAGCACGTATGCTATCGAGGCGTGGTCGTATATCCGCCAGCCTACTCTCTCACACACAATCTCTCTCATTTTTTTTCTTCAAAGATGAGTCCACAGAAGAGAGGAGATGGAAACCAAAAAAGCAACGGAACGCAAGAGAGACAGTAGAAGAGGAGGCCATACAATGAAAAGAGCAAAGAGAAAAAAAAAGTGAAGGTGCATCAACACAGGCGACAAAACTAAATAAAAATGAGAGCTGAACATCTAGAGATCAAGAGAGAAAGAGGTAATGGAGCTGAGGTGCGGTTGGTTTATGGATATGAAAAGAGGCTTCACGAGATCCCTGCTAGTCCTACCGTCACGACCCACACACCTCCACCCTCTCTCAAGCCTGCTTCGCCTCCAGCTCTCTGGACGACACCTGCACCGCTAAGGGGTTCGCCGCAGCTTCATTGCCGTCCGTAGCTACCGCAATCGCCTCCGCCACCGCGTGCTTCGCCCCACGACGCATCCAGAGCAAATAAACGTACAGCACAAACATGATGATCAACACGACGTACACCTTCAGGCCCTTCTTCTTCTTCGGGGCTGCTGCTACCGCCGATGCATCGCCGCCCGCGTCGAAGCGCATCATCACATCCTCTGGTGCGCCGTGCAGGGGTGGCAGCGGGTTCACGTGCCGCTGTGTGTCGTTTATGCGCGGCGCACTCGCCGTACCAGCAGCAGCGGCGCTTGGCGAGACCAGGTTCTGCGGCGACCCGCTCGGTGGCGACTGGTTCGGCGAGGCACCGGAGTCGCGCCGCATCGAGTTGATCTCATCCTTCAAGGCCCGCAGCTCGTCCACCGCCTTGCGCCGTGTCGCCTTCGGGGTGCCGTTCGTCGCCGACGCGTTCTCGCTCGTGCGGTGCGAGTTTGCGGTGCTTGCGTGCCGCGCAGAGGTGTGCGTGCCCTTGTCATGCGTGCCCGCAGGCACCAAGCGCGCTTCTGCCGGCACGATAACCTTTGCTGCCTCGTCGCCGCCGTTTGGGGCGGGATCGGTGCGATACATGACGACGTTCTCCATGAAGACCTTCATGTTGATGCTGGCCTGCACGCCGAGGTGCGCACGCGGGATTGCACCCGACGCCACGAGCGACCACATGCTCTTCACCACCTCCGTCAGCTTGCTGTGGTCGCCGAGGCTGTTGAAGACTTGCTGGAAGGCAAGCGGCTCGGACTTGATCATTACGTACTCAATCGCAAACCGTTCTTGGTAGGCCGGGCCGCCTGGGGTCGCACTCGCCGCGCGCGACGCACGTGCGGTCGAGGCGCGGTTGACGGTGCTCGGCGCAGCGTTGTTGCCTCCCTCCTCGTCCGCCCCTGCGTGGTTCTCCCGCAGGCCGAACACAATCTCCGTCGCCTTCTGCGAGTTCTGCACCGAGGCCCCGGTGGCATCGGCAAGCAGTAACGCGCCGTAGCGGGGCACGACGTGGAAGAGCTGCGGCGCCGTGCACTTCACCTTGAAGATGACGCTCGTGTTGGGCTCCAGCGGGGTGTCGCTTGTGTTCCACTTGAGGGTGACGATGTTGTCCTGCGGCTCCGCAGGGAAGTAAAGACCGTCGCACGAAGGGGTTAGGGACATGGTGAAAGACAGGTTTTTTTTTTTTTTTGGTGTCGATGCCGAGAGAAGAATGTGATAGAAGAGCAGCGGTGCTCAAACTGTCGCCTTCACGCACTCACACTCTACGAAAGAGAGAGAGATGGAAAGAAAAAGCTGGCAATAAAAATAATAAAGTGGCGACGACCGATGGGGACAGCGGGTGTATAGAACACTAAGTTTTTTAGCTTACTTTTCTGCTAGTTGTTGCTCAGCCACTCACATTTAGTGTTGTTGTTTCGATGCGCAGTGTTTGCTATCCTACTCTCAGATGCTGTATATGGGCAAGAGCAGCTGAAGAGTAATAATAATAATGATAACGCTGTCGGCCACAGTTGTAGCTGCGGCCCTGAAAGTAACGCGTGCACAGCAAGAGAAGAACGCGTGCGAAGAAAAATGGGAAATGTCGGTGCTTCTGTGTGTGTGTGTGCGGGTGGGTGTGTTGGTGTGCGTGTTTGCCGGTGTATAAAAAGCTAGCTGAATACGCTCTCAACGCAGCTGCAAAGCAAATAAATCAGCTAAAAAAAAAGAAGGACAAATGTGAGGAGGCCAAATGAAGACGTACCGATCACAACTATAAGAAGGAATACAATCGGTTTTTCAGAATGCCATGCGAGAGGAGTAGAGGGAGAGAGAGGAGAGGGAAGGTATGAATGAGTTGAGTCATGAAGCGAAGAGAAAGAGAGAGAGAAGCACACTCCATGCTCGCGATACGAAACACAAATAAGAAGAGGCGAGGAAAGAAGAAGAGGTCGACCGGGAAGGGGCAGCGACACCGGGTGATGCCGTGCCTGCGTAACTTTATTCTACTGCAACGCAATCTTCTCTCGTCGTCTCACCTGTGAGGTTCCTCAGCTCTTTGCATCGCCACCACAACGGTGAAAGGGTGGCGCACCGTGCAAGTAGCACAATCTCCCCTTGGAAGAAAGAAAAACGAAAACAATTCGATTTGCTTTATGATAGTTGCAAATTGGTGGGAGCAAAACAGAAGGAGGAGGCGGAGGATGACGGCGACAAACCCTCCGGGACTCTATGGCGGCAATCACACGCATAGACGCACGCATTGAAGAACACGCACAAAAAAGCTGAGTAAAACTCAGAACACAAAAAAAATATATCCAAAGATGACGGGAAATGCGCATGGTGCGCTCTGGACATCTATCCGCACCATTGCAACACCCAACATCAAAACTCTGCGATCGTTAGACACGGCACGATCCGCTAACAACAACGCCACATCTATGTGCACTGCACAAGCTCCCGCTCACGACGCACGCCGCTCTACTGCTCCTGCTGCAGCCGCCTCTCACAGGCGTCGCGGACGTCATCGAAGAAGGGGTGCTGCATCGCCTGCAGCGCCGTGATGCGTTGCTGTGGGTCGTAGCGCAGCATGGACGCCAACAACGCAATTCCGTCTCTCGACAAGGTCGGAATGCGCTTCGCCAGCGACGTTGGCCGCCACTGTGGGAACTCGGTGTTGTAGAAGGGCAGCTGCGACACCCCCGGCCACATCTGCTCGTTTGGGGTGCCCATCTCGCGGAAAATAGTGATGAGCTGCGAGTACTCGCAGTCGCCGCGGAAGAGCGGATCGCGCAGCGCCAGCTCCCCCATCACACAGCCCAGCGACCACATGTCCACCGAGGGGAGGTAGTAACGGTCGCCCAGCAGCACCTCCGGCGCGCGGTAGTACAGCGTGGCGATGCGGTAGGTGTAGCTCTGCTGGGCGAGCCCAAAGGCACGGCCCATGCCGAAGTCGGCCAGCTTCACCGTCTTCTCGTCCGCGCTGACCAGAATGTTTCCTGGCTTGATGTCGCGGTGGACGATGCGGCGGCTGTGGCAGGCGTGCAGCGCGCTCAGCAGCTGGTACATCATCTCCTTCAGCTTCGGACCGAGAATGGGGGTCTGGCGAGCCGAGAGGACAGTGCGGAGATCTTTTTCCATGCGCTCGAAAACGATGCAGAGGCGCTTGTCCTCGGTGAAGATGTCCAGCAGGCGCACCACGTAGGGGTGGTGGAGCTCCTTCAGCAGGGCCACCTCGCGAATCGAGGAGACGGAGAGACCCTCCTCTCCCGAGTTCCACTGGCTGGTCTTGACCGCCACGGTGCAGTGGTTCACGACATCGGTGCAGAGAAACACTTTGCCGTAGGAGCCCTCGCCGACCTTGCACTTGCGCAGATAGCGCTGGAAGCCCCTGGGCAAGTCCGTGGCGAGTGGCGAGGGGGCGGAGGCGACGAGGCTGCCCGGATGGTGCCGGCTGCCGCGCAGCGCGTCAGAAGAGACAGCGACGTTCATCGTGGTGGTAATAAGGGGGGCGGAAAGAAGCACGGCAACACAAAAAAACAGAATTAAATATCACGTGGGCAATGGCGTAGAGTACGAAAAGAAAATACGAAAGACACGCAGATTTCAAAGAACAGATTTGAGAGAGAGAGTGTGTGTGGGTGGAGTGAAGAAGAGAAGTTCGCGAGTGTGGGTGTTGGTGTGTAAGTGTTGCGATGCACGAAACGACAACTCGATGAGCGCAAATCTGTGCTGCTGAGCGCTTCCCTCCAAACGCTTACGGACTGCCTTGCTTGTCTCTGTATCTCTCTTTTTCTTTCTCTGTTAGAGAGAACGGCAGTGGGAAAGCAACAAAAACAAGATGTCGATGTATGGGTGAATGTATGACAGTGTGTGGGTGTGGTTGTGAGGTGATGGATTTTTTTTTTCTTTTTCTCCAAAAGTGAGCGGTGAACGAGGGTTTAAAGCGGCAGAAGCAGATCAACAACACAAATCACCTTCTAGCCTCTATATACTATGCATATGGGTCTATGTGGCGGAGATGAGAAAAAAAGGAAAGAGGAAGCGGGTGTCGGGTCTCTCGTCAGCTTGGCAAACACCAAACTTTTTGCAGCGTTGATTCTCACCCCTTTTAATGAAAATTGAAAGAGCCGCTTGTGTGCGAATCAGTCAGAAAGAGGCAGTGAACCTGTAAAGAGCTCGCTACTGCTACTATTGTTGGTGCTGTTAGTGATGTTGTCTCTGGGGCTTCGTGTTTTTTTCGGCAGGTGTAGAGGGTGGTCAAGACGCTGCCGCTGTCTAAGCACAGGAACCAATAAAAGAAAAAGCGGCGTTGAGAGGGCAGTGAAGAGAAGCCGAGAGAACGCGTACTGAAAGAAAGAATACAGTGCACAAACGAGAGAGAGAAAGAGAGAGGGTAGTAGGAATGAAGAGACAAGGGAGAGAGCACAACTAGGGATGTGAGTCGGTGGGCAGAACTTTTGAATTACTTGAAGCTCGCAACTTCCCATTCTTCGCCTGTTTGTTATGTGGCAGCAGCAAAAAGGGAAAAAAAAACGCCGCTGACCGGCCGTGCACATTAACGGCGAAGAAAGGCACCAAAGAGTCAGCGGCTGTAAACCAGCTCCTTTTTAACGACTGCCATCTTCCACTTAAACTGCTTTTCATTATGTTAAGTCCTTTCTCATTTTTCTGTTTGTTTGTTTGTGCAAGCAAACGCGAGAGGCTGCACTGCTGTGATTACGCGTCGTCAACAACTGCCCGCCTTTACTCCCACTTCCCGCACCGTCTAGGCGAGAAGAGAAAGAGAAGCGATCTGGGCTCCACGGATCAGTCGCAGGCTCTCCTCCTCCCCCTCCTCACCACCCGCGCTCACCTCCGTCCGCGTCTTCTTGCGAGGCTGCTGCATGCTCGCAGCACCAGCAGCATGGCTGACTGTGTCCGTGCACGTCCAGTTCCGCAGCAGCACGTTGCAAAGATCATCCACGCTCAGCAGCGTGCCAGCGACGACGGCGCCGCCGTCCTGCGGGTCGGATGGGTGGAGCGGGAGAAGAGTGATGGCGACGCGGCGGTGAATGTGGCGGGCGAGGAACTGAAAGGGATCGGTGGGGGCGGCGTCCGCAGCAGCGGTGGAGCTGCCCGCCATGGGAGCCTGTGCAGCAGCGATGCTGTCTTGCATTGCGGTCTAAGGGAAAAAGAAGCTTGTGGGATTAAGTAACAAAAAGAGAAAAAGAAGAGTGACTAATGTTTTTCTTCTGCTGATGGAGCGTGAGAACTTTAGTAGGTTGAACCCGCCCTTCTTTTGTTTTTCTTGAAAGAGAAACAAGACGCAAAAATAACGATGAGGAGAGGAACGTGAGAGTTGAGAGCGCACGAGTATTCGTAAGCGCGGCTGGCGATTTCAAGCCACTAACTGAAAGGCGTTGTGTTTTAAAGATAGGGAAGAAGGAGACATGACGCGCCATCGTCGCCGCACTTCATCGTGACCCGCATTCTCCTCCCTTTTAAAAGCCAGCCAGGTGAAGAAAGGGGCAGTCAGAATATTTTAGAAAAGCCGCGTGCAGTAAGCAGCATCACTTCACAACAAGAGCACTTGACGCTTCCTTTATTTAAGTGCAAATCTTTCTATTTTGGTGTCTGAATCGTACGACGAACAACCGGCAAAACGGTAGCAGGCGCCACCACAGCCGCGACAACTCTGGAAGAGAAAAGAGAAAAACAAAAAAAAAAGGAAGCGACAACAAGTCACCGTCAGACTTACACCGCTTCACTAAGGTGCCAATGCGGTGGTGGTGTCCTTCGGCTGCAGCACCGCCGTGCCCAGCCACCCCACCGTGTCGCCGACGACGTCGTTCAGCACATTCGCGATGCACTGCTCAAGGACCATCTGCATCAGCCCGGCTCGACGCACATGCATGGCGGTGGCTGCGGTGAGGAAGGTGTCGCTGCGGGCGTGCAGGTGGGGTGAGGAGACGGAGGGTGAGAAGATAGAGGGAGGAGAGCCCGCCACCTTCGTGAGACTGCCTGCAGCTCCTCGGTTCACCATGCCAGGCGATCGCGGGAAGCTCGAGCCGGTGCCGCCCTCCGCCGCCCCCCTCTCGTCATCCACATCACCGCTGCTGCGCCGACCAAAAATGTTGTGCTCGCCCAGCGCTGTAGGGGCGTAGTGCGGATCCATGCGCTCCCGTGACCCGTTCAGCGCCAACTCCAAGTAGTAGCTCGTCAACCGCGCCACATCGCGAGGGCGGAGCTCTTGCGTGAACAGGGTGGGCAGGTGCACTGCTGCGAGGGCGTCCTGCAGCACCGCGGCTGGCGTGCGCAGGTGGTCTTGATTTGCCTGTCCTTCGCCCTGGCCGAGCAGGACGCGGCGGGTGGCGTAGTCCATCAAGTCCCGCGCGACGCGTTCGGCAACGGCACGCAAGCCGGCAGCCCAGTCCAGCGGGAGGCAGTCACGAGGCGCAGCAGTGCCGGTGGTAGTGGTCGTTGTCGTCGCCCCAGCTGCGCCGCTTGTTGGAAAGGGAGTTGTGGGGGAGTTTGCCGGAGGCGGTGGCGGTGGGAGGAGAGAGGGTAAGACTGAGGCGGTGGTGGTTGCCTTTGGGAATGAGGTAGAAGGTGACATCACCGACGGCGACAGCCCACCCTCGGCCGACGCATAAGGGTCCACCTCCAGCTCCTCCTCCTTTCCAGCAGCAGCGGCGGTGGCAGAGTTCGACGGGAAGCCACCGCCGAAGTGGCGATGGCCAAGGCTTGGCGAAGCAGGGGCTGCCACATTCTCATCTCCCTCATCGCTTCTTTCGTCATCTGCAGCGGCAGCAGCAGCCTCGGCAGAAGTGGGGAAGGCCGCCTCTGCGCTGTCACGTGGGCTCATCACGCGCATGCCAGGAGCAGGAGCAGCCGCAGTCGTGGCTGTCGTTGGCGTGTCGGAAGCAGGAGCCGCAGAAGGGGCTGTAGCGGCGTTGGCGTTTCCTTCTGCTGCCGCCGCCGCTGCCTCAACACGCCGCCGCGCTCGTCGGTTTGCCACCGTCACGCGACGCACCAGCCCCACCCCCAAGACAAGCGCCACGGCACGCGCACCGAGCGTCTCTGTCGGCCCCAGCTCCGCCACCTGCTGTGCGGCGGCCTCCGAGGTGAGAAAGCCCGCCGCCGTCGCCGCCACCTCGCGTGTGGTGAGGTAGCGGTTCTGCTGATGCGCAGCCGCCCGCCTCGCCGCCTCGTGTTGCCGGAGCTGCGCCACAAAGTCCGTCGGCGTCGCCACCGCCGTCACGAGCGTGGTGAGACTCGCGAGATCGGCACCGGGGCCGCCGCCGCCAGCTCCAGGCGCCACAGCGGGTGCGCCGACCAGCGCTGTCGGCGATGGGGAGGAGGCGGGGGAGAGGGGCAGTGTTTCCTGCCCATCGGACTTGGTGAAGCCACGCCCGCGATCCCCCATCGCACGGCGCTTCTCGGCCTGCCGCTCACCCTCCTCGCTGCTGCTGCTGCTGCTGCTGGCGCCGCTATGGGGGTTGCCATTACCCACCGAAGAGGTCGTCGATGTTGTTGCGGGAGTCGTGCTGGTGGGTGCGTCGCCGTGGTCCATCACCGCCTCGGTGGAGTGGTGTGGGTGAGAAGGGGAGAGCGGCCGCACACGCTCCAGGCGGTCAGGCGAGAGGGACGGCGAGTGGCGCCGCTCCGGGCTGCTGAAGAAGGCGCCGTTGACGCTATCGATGTCCTTCTGTGGGGAGGAGGTGACGAGGCGAGTCGAGGGCAGCAGCCGCACGGCGTCGTGGATGAGGGCGTGAATAATGCGCGCCGATGTCGCCTCCAACGCCGCCACACCGGGGAAGCCGACCGCACCACCCGCAGCCGTCGCAGCACCCTTCGGTGTCTCTAGCGACAAGGATGAAGGGGTGGCTGTCGCAGCTGCAAAGTTGTGCGGCGCGTCCAAGTTGAGCGGCTTCAACTCCTCCCCTACCGCGGAGGCGCTCATCTCCACCTCTGCGGCGCTGTTGTGGCGCGACGACGTCGCCAAGGCATCCTCGGTGGGCGGGAGCGGTGTGGAGAGGGAGTCAGCCCTGCTGGACTCCGGGAACAGACTGCTCTCTTCTCCGTAGACACCACGCTCCCCGCCGGCGAGATGCGCCACGCCCTCCGTAGTCGCCAGCAGCGGGGACAAGTATCGATTTGGCGGTGGAGTCAAATGCAGTGGCTGTCGCACGCCCTGCGCGGCGGCTTGCAGCGTTGGTGACTCGTCGTCGTCTTCGCCGGTCGACGAGATCATGGAGAGCGACCGCAGCGGGGAGGAGAAGGAGGGACCGGGGTTGGCCGCCAGCGTCTGCAGGGCGTCTGGCTGAAGGAAATGCAGCTGCGGTTGGGGCGGCACAGGGGGTGGTGGGGTGGTGGCGGGTGAAACCACAACGTCACGACTCGCCGCCGCTCCCTCGGCCACTTCGGACGGCGCTGCGGCCCGAGGAGGGGGGGAGACGGAGATGACGAGCGCCGGCACGAGCTGGCTGTCGCTGCTGTCCAGTGGATCGCTGTCGCCTACCGCCGTGGTGGTCGAAGGATGGGGCGATGTGTGGAGCGGCGCCGTGGGCGGGGAGCTGGCAAGGGAATGGAGGGAGTCGCTGGACGGAGAGAAATCTCGCGAGGTGACGGCTGCACCACCAGCATCTTGCACAGGCAGAGACACCTTCCTAGTCAGTGCTGTTGTGTTGGTCAGCGCTGCTTCCTGCGCGGCGTCATGCAGTACCGAGCCCAGCAGGTGGTCCACTACACCCACCAAGGCTGTCGGCGAGGGTGGCTGCAGCTGCGGTGTGCCGGCGGCGAACGAGGCTCCTAAAGCGTGAGCCGATGCCGCCAGCGACGAGGACGACGACGCCGAGGAGGGCGATGGGGTGGTGGGGGCGGCCGTGGAGAGGGCGTCAGCAGCGCTGCGGTCCTCCTCCTGCTCTCCGTGCTCTCCCTCCTGCAACTTGTGCGGCGCGCCATCGCCAGCGCTGAGCGTGGCAGGCAGCGAAGCCTTCGCCTCCTCTGCGTCTGCAGCGGCATAACGGCTCTCCGTGGCAACTCGGGCCTCTGCTGCGCTCTGCATCTCCTGCGTCTTTAGAGCGCTACGTGCTGCTGCCTCGCCCCTTTCGAGCTCATGGCGGGCTGCAGCTTCTTGGTCCTCTTCGCGTTCCCGCTCCTGTTGCAGCTGATGTTGCTGGACCTGAGCGGCTAGGTGGTCGGCCTCGACCTTTGCACATACCTGCTCTGCCGCCTCTGTCAGCCACTGTGAGAGCATCGAGTCGGCCACGTCACTTACGAAATTGCAGTGCTCCGACTTGACTCTTCTCGTCTCCTCATCAGCTTCATGAGCAGATGTCTGTGACTTCGCCTGCTCCTCCTGTGCCCCTGCTTCGGCGGCTGCAGCCACCACACTCTTGTTCTCCTCGTCGGTGGCGTCACCACCAGCTTCCTGAAGGCTACTTTCGACGCTGCTCAAGTGCTCACTATTTGCGTCAGCAGCGCTGTCCGATGCCTCCTGTGCGGCCTCGAAGCGCGCAGCAGCGGCCACGGCAGCGTCACGGACCCACGTAGCCACAAGTGAGCGCGACGCCGCACTCAACGCCTCCACGTGACGTTGCCGCTCCTGTGCTGCTGCGGCGGCGGCGGCATCGAGACGGGCCGTCGTGGCTGCAAGGGCAGCGACAGAGGACGCCGCCGCAGCCTCCATCAGTGACTGGTAGGCGTCACGCTCTGCTGTCGCCACCGCAGAACGCTGGTCTGCTTCAGACTTCTCCGTGGAGCGCTGTCTCTCTGCGGCCTCTCGTGCAGCCTCGGCTCTAGCCGCTGCTTCGGTTTGGAGGCGTGATGCCTCGCCAGCTTCTGCAGCTACACGTGATGCCTTCGCCTCTTCACCCAACAGCCATCTGTCGTCCTCCTCGACCCTTTGAACGCCGGCGCGTGCCGCAGCCTCGGCGTCTCCAACAGCCTGCACGGCATCGGCAAGAGCCGCAGCAGCCTCTTGCAATGCCTTGGCTCGCGCTGCGGCGGCTTCTTCCTCTGCCTCCGCCTCGAGTCGGGCAGTCGTTGTCTGGAGCGCGGATGTGTGCGATGCCTGTGCGGCATTGACCAGCTGCTGGCGAGCGTCATGTTCACACGTCTCTACCGCACGGCGCGCCACGGCTTCCTCCTGATGCACCGCAACACGCGCTGCCTCGCACTCCTTCGCTGCTAAGGCCTGTGCCACAGCGGCCTCAGCAGCAGCAGCTTTCTTCTCCGCATCTGCACAGGCGATCGCTGCCTGCACAGCAGAGCCTCTCACCCACTCGCACATTAGCGAGCTGGACATGCTTTCTAGAAGATGGACCGTCTGCGCGCGTTGCTGGAATAGACGCCGCTCATTTGCGACTGCGGCTGCTTCTTCTTCTGCTTCTGCTTCTGCTTCTCGACGCCGCTTTTCCGCCTCGGCTGCGGCGGCACGATCTCGCGCCTCTTTTGCCTGACGCTGCGCTGCTGCTGCATGCGCGGCATCGCTTGCATCGTCTGCATGGTGGACAAGTGCGGCCCAGGCGTTGTTCTCTTCGCCTTCCACACGCGCACGCGCGTCAACCTCCGCCCTGCACAATCCTTCGCGTGCTTCTGCGAGCTCGGCGGCAGCCTGCGCAGCCAGCACTCGTTTGGCCTCCGCAGCTGCAGTAGCAGCCGCCACCACAGCCATGTGCGACTGCCGCTGCGCATTATGCAGCTGTTCACGCTCGTTCAACTCCGCAGCCTCCACAGCGTGGCGGGCACGTGCCTCAGAAGCTTCGGCATTTTTACGCTCCTCCTCTGCCGCCCGTGCTACCGCTGCAGCCGCCTGTTGCTCAGCGCGTACACGAGCAGCCGTCTCCTTCTCGCGCTGCTCCGTTCGTCTGGCCTCCTCCTCCTCCGCTTCCTCCTGAGCTCTTCTCCTTTGTTCCTCGTCAGCAGCTGCCCGCTGTCGTTCCGCTGCTGCTGCTGCTGCTGCTAATTCTGCAAGGTCCTCCTGCTGCTCCGCCTCTGCCTCGGGCTCACCAACACGCACAGCCGCCGTGGTTGATGATGTAGTTGAGGGCGGTAGTGCGACGGTAGGCACCGGAGGCACTGCGGGGAGGGTAGAGGGCATTCCTAAAGTAGAGGCGTGGGACGTCGCCAATGGCTTGCTTACTATCGCCGGAGGTACAAGGTTCACAGCAGTAGGCAGAAAGGTGTGTGGTGTCTCGTGGTGCGCAGGACTGACACGCGTGGCACCCATAGCTGCCGTAGAGCTCGGCATTGCTGACGGGACTGCCGGCTTCAGGGCGATGGCCACGCGCGCCTCCCGAAAGGTCGCCCACAGACGCAGCAGACGCCGCTCCCACTTATGGGCCAACTCGCGTCGCGTGTGGGACTCGGCCAGCACCACAGCAAACACAATGGAGTGCAGCGGCGGTGCGGGAGAGGGGGACGAGGGAGCCCGCACCACTGCAGTGCTGCTGCCGCTGCTGCCCCCTGCACCGCCGGAAAGGTGACGAAGACGGTGCTCGGGTGTAGAAGACAGGATAGAGCCCTGTGCAGCGCCGTGGGAGTGCCTTGAAGACCCATGTGCCGGTCGTGGCTCTGCATGGTACGACGCAGCAGCTGCTAAGGAGCCGTGTGCATCGACGCGGGAGTGAACGACGGGTGTGCTGCCATCGACGGGGTCTGCGTGACGTGCCGTGTGGGACGAGCTTTGCGGGAGCGACGTGAGAGACTGTGCTCCGCTGCTCCCCACTCCCACCGTTGCCGCCTCTCGCAGCTGCGCCTCTTTCAAACTCCGCACCCGGACGTGAAGAGCGGCGAGCTCGCCCCGACTCGCCCCCCGCTGCTTCAGCTGGCGGAACGTGCGGAGGAGGTCACTCGTCTCTTCAATGTTCCGCAGCAGCCGCGACGACGGTGAGAGAGGTTCGTGCGTGGACACGGAGGACGGCGGCGGGACGGCCACAACGCCAGAGAGCGTGGAGGGTCCTTCGCGGTGTGCCGTGGTTGGGGTAGTGCTGGTCAGAGCGGGAGTGGTGTCGAGATAGCCCTGCCGCCACTGCTCTGGCGCTGCTGCACGACGGCGGTGGTGGTCATCCATGATGCTTCCCCCCTCGTTCAGTCTATACAAGCTGTTGGGTATGCTGCAAAGGGAAATCTCCAAGGATAAAATTGAGGGGAACCGGAAGTATAACGAAGCCGGCAACGGGCTCAACGCTGTCCGGACTCTGGAGGGAAAAAAAGAGAACTGTAAGATGAGCGCGTGACAGGAAAAAAGAAAACGGGAGGCGGCAACACAGTCTCACCACAACACACACGCGCGCTCGAGCAGCACACGGCAGAGAGAAATAAAGAGGCAAAAAATGTGCAAGCTTTTAACGAAGCGCTTCGGGGAGCAAGGCTCTTCTTTGCTTCCTGTTGTGTGTTGCCCTGTCTTCCTTGTGTCCGGTCAACAGAGACGGGGGGAGAGAGAGAGAAAGAGATGGCTTGAGAAATTCTATGGATGTCGCTGCTGCGCGTACAAAATGGGGTGAAGAAGGTAGAGGGAACGAAGGTGGGTGATGTAAGAACAAAAAAAGGAAGAAGTTTGAAAAGTAAAAAGACGCCAAAAGTAGTACACACACAACACGCATATATGTATACACACGCATACACACTGGAGGGACAGTGCTGCACAATGATGGACCTCTGGGAAAAAAAAAGAAGAAGATAACGAGGAGATGAAAATGAGAAGACGAGGAGAGTTGGAGAAGAGGCGCATTAGATTGTGCATGCCGAGCTAGAGGAAAAAAGGAAGCATTTGATCATGAATTCATGCACCGCGCTTAAACGCGGCGAAACAAACTCTGCAATCGGAACAAGGAGAACAGAGCGACGCGTTCACGGCTGCCGAACTCTCACAGCTCGCTCTCCTTCTTCCTTGCCTCCTCGAGCACGGCGTGCAAGGTCTGCTGCTCTAGGCTTTCTACTACAAAAAAAGTCAAAGCGATGAGCAGAGATGAGGCAATCCAGAGAACCCATTTGTTTTCTTTCCCACCTCCTCTCCAGCAGAAAGCAGAAGGGTTCTGCGGAAGGTATGAGCGGCACGGATGATCTGCGTCGGCGTAGAAGACCGTGGGCAACCAGAACCCCGATACCCTCCACTTCTCGTGTGATTGAACACAGTTGTGTGTATCGCTTGTGTTCACGCTGAAGGGTACACGGGACGAGTCTCCCCTGTAGGAAAAAAAAAATAGCTCAAAAGCCAAGTAACGGTGGTAGGGGAAGAGAAGCAAACGTGCCTAGACCAAAAAGAAAAAAAGATTGCGACAACGCCGCGGGAGACGTGATTCATCAGTGGCACTTACCCAATAAGAGAGATGCCTCCCCGTCTCCACCCACAAAACATGCACACACCCACACATGCAAACACAAAATGCACTATCAACAAGACACGCTAAAGAGAAAAGAAAAGGAAAAAGTCAGCAGCTACTTCGCGATCG
The DNA here is from genome assembly GCA_030078075.1 of Crithidia sp. LVH-60A. Classification (NCBI taxonomy): domain Eukaryota; phylum Euglenozoa; class Kinetoplastea; order Trypanosomatida; family Trypanosomatidae; genus Crithidia; species Crithidia sp. LVH-60A. Next base: position 680,922 of record CP119671.1, read on the forward strand.
TCACGACACCCTTGCGGCCACCCTTCACGAACACCTCATCCCACACATCTGGCAGCTGCTCCAACGACGGCGCCGTCACCGTGGGGTACGACAGCCCCGCCTGCGCCACCGCCTTGAGCACAAAGTCAAGCTTTGTCTGCCGCTCCTGGTGCGACATCCCACCGAGGTAGGTCGGCGCGAACAGCCCGGCCATCGTCACCTCGTTGTAGATGAGATTCGAGCCCGAAATGAAAAGCCCAAAGCCGTTCTGCGCACCGTACGTCACGACGTGGCTCATCGGGCCGGCGCACTTCAGCAGGGAGTCGAAGTAGCGTCCACCGACGCCGTTCAGGTAGAGCGCAGCGCCACGCTTCCCGACCGCTGCCTGCATCGCGCGTGCGCCGGCGCCGTTGTACTCGAACACGTCGGCGCCGTACTTGGCGTGGCGCGCCTTAGCGTCGGCGAAGCGCTCGCCCGGCGTGGCAGCCGTCAGCACCTTCACCCCATACGACTTGGCCAGTGCGGAGACGGCGAGGGAGGTGAGGCTGCTGCCACCGTTCTGGATCACCACGTCGCCCTTATGCAGACGCGCAAAGCCCTCCAGCAGCTGCTGCGCCATCAAGAAGTTTGTTGCCGTCGCCGCCAGCTGCCGCTGCGCCGGATCGATCTTGTGCAGCTGCGACGTCGGGACGGTGACGTGCGTGGCCCAGGTGCCGTGGATCGGCGCCACCCACACCGTGTCCCCCTCCTTTACGGGAGACGCCGCACTCGAGGCGGCAGGGGCGTGGACGACCTTCCCCACACCCTCACACCCACCCACGCGGGGAAAGGCGGACATGTTCACCCGCTTGCGGCCCAGCGCCGTGCCATTCACGACGGCGGCGTCGGCGCGGTGCAGCGGGGCGGTGAGCATCTGCACGACCGCCTCGTCCTTCGCCGGCGCGAGGTCGAACTTCTCGTAGGAGAGGACTTGGGCGATGGGGCCACTACGGGCGTAGCGCCACCCAGCAGAGGCGACCTTCGACATTTGTGCTTTTTTTTACTAGCAGTGATACTAAAGCGTGGTTTTTTTTTGTTGAATTGTTGGGTGAAGAAAGACTGTGTGGGTGTTCGATACGCAACACGGCACAAGCTAGAAGACCGACGCGCACTGAAGCACAATGATCACAAGTGAACGGTGCTGTTTTGCGTTGCCCTTTGTCTTCCTGCGTAATACCTGACTCCTCCCTTTCTCTTTCTCTTCTCTACTACGTGGCTACTGCTACCTAAAAAAGGCGAATAAAATAAAAACACGGACGAGCTTCAAGCGTCTCTGATTCGTACTGTGGCGGTGGTGTGGAGGAAAAGATGATGACGATGCTGTGCGTCTGTTGTTCAGCGACTAGGAGAAGCGTTAAGCGCTGTCGCTGTTTAAATCGTTTTCTTCTTTCTAGAGGTGATGTTTGACTTACTCTCAGCTATTTTGTTTTCTCTCTACTATTTCTTTTGTTTTTACACACCGACGTCGATACCGAACAAATACGAGAGGTGCACCTGTGCGAGTGGCTCGCCAGTGCGCACCAAGAGAAGTAGACAGAGGGAGATGAGTTAGAAGACGATT